>JAOXNO010000007.1:2805335-2853868 GCA_028565335.1 Limnodromus scolopaceus
CCGGAGCCTTCTCTTCTCCAGGCTGAACCCCCCCAACTCTCTCAGCCTGTCCTCCCAGCAGAGGGGCTCCAGCCCTCGGAGCATTTTTGTGGTCCTCTGCTGGAATATGATGCTGAACTCCACCTGTTCCTACAAACTGCTTCTAATGCTAACAGAGAATACATAAATAGATCAGGAACAACACTGAGAACCTGACAACTTGAGGGGTGCAGACTGAGCATCTCAGGTGCTTGCAGTCAAAGATCTGAATTCAGGGATGACAACACCAGCAGCCAGGAACTTGCTTAAGAATGCACAGCATGGAAGAACGAGCAAGGGACGACCACCACCAAACCCAGTATCTCAAACCTACTTGTAACTAAGTAAACCTATTACACCGATTTTAATGTTCCATTGTTTCTTTACACTCCCCATCTCTCTCCATCTTCCTGCTGGTCCTTGTTTTCTGTTCTTATTAAGTCATTTCCAGGCCAGAAACTGTCCTCTTTGTATTCTTTGAGGTGTTGGGGTCTTTTCCCCTCTGCATTGTCTATATTTCTGCATTTGTAGAACTCCTGGTGCAGAGAGTTTTGAATAATGAGTTTGAGTGTTTTTCCTCGTGGCCAGTTTTGTTTCCTCTGTTTCTGTTTCCTCTCCTTTCTGGTGGAGCGAAGGAGGAAACCTCAAATGAGCTGTGCATCAGCCCATTGATTAAGTGGAGTACCTTTCCATGCAGTAATTACCACTGCCTAAGCTATACTCAAGCACAGCAAATCATTTTTATTTCTGTACGCTCTGCAACTCGGAGAGAGAAGCCCTAGTCATAGATAGGCAGCATATGAATTGCCAGAAAAATCCCAGGTTGTGTACAGATCATTTATAACCCAGCCAGCCCAGTGTTTGCAGAGCTTTTTGCCCACTAAACATCTCATAAATCATTGACTTCCTTTAAAAAGATAACAATAATTTCAAAGAGGTAAGTGGGATTGGTCTGGATCATTATGTTCTCCCTCTAGGGCAGGGGAGTTGAAAGTTTTAATTTTCCTTCATCAATCTAAGTCATCACCCAGGGCTGGAGTGTGATATTTGACTTCCACTACTAGAAACCTTAGATAAGGCAAGATCTGAACACTCCACAGAGGTCTCTAGTTATGCTACTGCCCTTGTTCAGAAATTTGCATCATAAGATGACTGTCTGTAAGCAGAGTATTACAACCATGCCCCAAGCCCACTGTAGGATCAAGGCCCAAAGCCACCATCACCTTTCTTCCTGTCACAGGTTTAGAAGTAAAGAAAAGGGGGTGGGGAGACGTCATGTGTGTGATCAGGACTGCACAATCAGGTACGTGTGTGCAGGCACTGTGCAGCACAGCCAGGAGGAGTTCAGCACGGGTTTTGGAACAGTGGATTCACTGCGCACGTTCTGTAGAGCTGATCTATGCAGGGAACGTTATCTGGGGTTTCCATATGCCTGGCAACCCCAGCCATGCTGCCAAACCAGCCCACTAACATTCCGGAAGCCTGAATAGTCATTCTAAATCCTTTGTATCCAGGTAGAAAAAGAAAACATGGCCAACATAAACTCAGATATAAAGATCTCGGGGTGGGAGGGTTAATCCTCTGTAACAGCAGCTACTCTTCTTCCATGTGGCGTGTTTGTGGTGGTGTATCGTTGTCTCCCCCACCAATCCAAGACTGTATTCCACTTTCCATTCGCTCTTTCCGCTGTCTCTGGGGCAGCAGTGGGCTTTTTTGTTATGTTTGTGTAACAGAGGACCCTGGAACCCTTGTTTACAGTTTACAGCTGCTACTCTGATGTGCCACCATCCCAACAACAACAACCGTAACAGAAACAAGTGCAGCCCTGAGTAAGCTTTTTTTTTTTTTTCAATGTACTTAGTGTTTTTTCTTTCTGCAAAAAACTGTACATCCATTTAATATTTTCCCAAAATGTGCCAATGATTTAAAATAAATTGGTGAATAATTTGTATGACTAATTTTCAGCATGTGCATTGTCTCATTGTTATTTTTTTATTGGAATCGATTTGTTTTTAGCAGGTTGAAGTCATTCTTTGTATTCCCATCAAGAACAGAGGACCGTTCTGATAGGAGCTGTGCGGAAAATGAGATACTGAACATCCCCTATAGTCCATGACTTTATGCAAAAAATACAACAAAAGACTGAGAGAAGCAGAAGGGAGTAACCAGGGAAGCAGAAAATTATTACAGAGCCACCAATGACAGCTACTTGACCATGGCTTACCTGTTGTTCCTGAGTGGTTTAGATGAAGCCTAGCAGGAAGAAGTTGAGCAGTCACACACATGGGATGCTGCAAGCCTGAAGCATTCTGCTCTGAGCTTTCTCACAGTCTTTTTCACATCTTCAACCTGGAAAAGAAGACGCCATATTAATAAATCAAAGGACAAAGCCACTTGGAGCAGACAATGTTGGAAACCTATTTACTAACAATTTGACATTCTGCCAACAGCTTGTTGATGCCACATTGTGCCAGCTATGTGAAGAACCACTTCTGCAGGCAAGAGGTCACTAAGTTCATTGCTTTCTTAATGCATCTACTGACACTGCCAGCAAAGACAGTCCTGCTTTTAGTACCAGATTTAGTGAGGTTTTCCAAACAATTTATTTCCTCTGTGGCACGGAAGGCAGCTGGAGTGACAGACTGTCCATGAGTGCAAGCAGTGAGCAAATCAGGCAGGTCCAAAGCACCTTTCCCAGCCTCAAAACAAGATCCACCTGTTCTGAATCCTTGTAGATACTGGACTCGCTAGCAACTGTGCCTGAGAATGCAAATACAGGTGTGACAAAAGAGGACTTCTGCACTGCAGAATTGTGACCACACACCGGCTACTGCAGGGCACAGGGCTTAGGAGGAGGGACTGAACTACAATGGACCAACTTCCCCAGCTACTGCTTAACTAAAACTTTCAGCACGCTATTCAGGATACAGAATTGAGTTATAGTTCAACTGGAGTACCATGGAGTTATGTAAACAAAATGTATTTCAATAAAAGGAAATTCAATCTAAAGAAGAGATTTTAAAAGGTATGGATGTATATTCTCAGAACCCGTGTTTCTACACTTACAAACTGATGGTATGTGCTCTCTAAATTCTAATACCAACCTATAATGTTTTAAAAGGAGTGTATTATGCTTAGCTGCTTACCTAGATTTCCTTGTAAATTAAACCCAAGCCCTCAGCAATACTTATCTTCCTTTTGTTCTTTCCTCTCTAATTATACTGTGGCACTAATTATTTTATGGGCAGAAACAGTCTATAGATTGCTGCTGCTTCAAAGACTCAACCACTGCTCCTGCTACTTGCTTAAACCTTATAAATATTTTCATTCAGTCAAAAACAGCAACAAAGAAAGCAAGACTCTGCCCCAAGGTTTCTCCTTTTCTACAAGTTCTCTGCCTCCCCGCTTCTCACCTGCTTGATATCACTACCGATTCCCAAAATTTAATTCAAATTTATCCTTCATCTACAGCACTTCTCTAGACTATAAATGGTACCTGTGCTCTAAAAAGCATGACTGTTTCCTGAGTAACACAACTAAAATTGTTAGGATCTTTTCCTGGAGCCTTTATGTGGATGAGTAGTCTACCTCTAGTGTAATCCCATCTGGAACAATTTAACAGCAGCTGTCAATAGTGTAACTATGAATTTTTTCATCTGGGAAAAAGATTGTAAAATTGGATCATCATAGAGCACATTTCAGTGAAAATACCAGCTTTTTTTTTAAAAGTATAAGCTCAATAAATGATGTTTCTAATGTTAAATCATGCAATGTTAACTTACTGCTAATGGCACAAATGTATGCTCACTTCACAAAATCTACCACATTAAGACCCTCTAAAGAGAGACAAAAAGGGATCTTAACAAATTTTTCAACTCATCAACTCACCATGGAGTCAACTTAAAGCATTGATTAATGGGACCCTTGCTATCCTAGCTGAACCCATAAGTAGCTTAATAAGACATAAAATATTCTGCTCAGGGTTTTTAGTTTAATACTTTTTTATTGATTTTTTTACAAGAAAATACAATAACATTGTGCATATAAAGCAGTCTGCGCAAGGCCTTAATTTTGCACAGGCACATCATTTTGCATGTATCACCGATCCGCATGACCTTTAAACTGTTATTCAGCAAGAAAATTAAATATCTAGCAAAAAGCTTTGAGGGAACGATTCATTAGAGAGTCCCTGGTATGTGCTACTATTGCATCGTCACACACATACACACATCTAATGGGAAACTGTTGACATATTTTAATGCCAGTGGTGAACATGACAGTCGTTTTTGCGGTGAGGGGGTTATCGTGCCGTACACGCACAGGATGTTGTTGGGCTTTTATGAGCCTCATGAGAAAACAAAGAAGTCAAGCGACTTCACCAAGGTCATCCGTCTATATGGCATTCACAGCTGTACTGTCTCCACAAAGATTTCATTCCCTGTTGCTCCGCAGCCCTGTGTTACACAGAAAAGCCATCACAGCTGTCACCCTCCTCACTTGTTGCCCACTCCAGACCCACTGCATCACCTTCCCACCACCAGCTCGCTCTTCACCCCAAGGCATTTAGACACCTCTACTCTCAGCCTGTGCTTTCACCACAAGGTTTCCTCTTGGTCTACTGAGAGCAGCCTCCTCAGAGCTCCTTCCCCCAAAGAGGCACAACGAAACAGCCCCATGTTTTCCCCAGCTCGAATCAAAGTGTTCAAGTGCTTCTGTTTCCTTGATTTCTGCTGGCAAGGACAAACTGTTTCACTCACCTCAAAGCCATCAACCACTTCCGACTCCCTCACGGTAAATGGCTATAAGTATTTCTACCTCTATTTGTCATGATGCCCACACTATGTGGCTCTGAAGTCACTACAGGGCAAGAGAGGCAGCTGCCTAAAGCACCAGACTGCTTAATGAGCAACCAGGTTGTTCTCGTTCTCTATTTTATCTCACTTTGTTTTTAAATGTCTTGCCTAGAGGAAAAGGCCTAGAGTCACCACCATTGGGAAGCCCCACCATCACTCAGGGAACCTCTCTGTGAGTCAGAGCATAAGGCAGATTTCAGACATGCTTATAAGAGCCTGAACAAAACTGCCTTCCCCCTGTCCAACAGTGACCCCTTTGTGACATTGCTCAATAACAAGCATAGGCTTTGGGGGGAGCAGGATTGTAATCATTAAATTGTAAATCCCTTTAAATGCAAAGATCAAAGGGAAAGTTTCAATCCAATGACACATAATTAAAAATGCAGACGTGAACGGCTTTGATTCATGAATGCTTATGCACTTTTAAATTGTTGCCAGGGAGATCAGGGCATGAGAAAATTAAAAACCATTACGCTTCAAAAGGATAAATGATTTTCACAGCTTTCTAACATTATTTCCTGTTGCGCAGATTTTTGTGTGTTTTAACATTTCCCCCGCCTTGCCTGGGCAGATTAGTTCTGAAAAATGTTTTCCAGAAAATGTTCAGAACTCAATGAGATTAAAAGAAGATTAGTGAACTTGCTGGATGAAGAGTTCCCATTGGTACTTAATGGCAAACGCTCAGGGCAGTTAAAGAGGAACCCCACCACACACATTTTACCCTTTTACCTGTGTTTTAATTTAAAGAGCTGTGACCTTTTAATTCATTATACTTTTTCTAATTGATTCAGTACAATACAATACATATAGGCCATAAGCCAAATCTCCCCGAAGTTAAAGGAAATATTCCCATGACTGTAGTGGTTTCTATCTGTTTGTTTAACATTTCTCACTTGTAAAAGTTAAAGCACTTAACTGAAACGAAAAGGCTGCTTCCTATTTCACAAATAAAATACAAAGTGGACGTGATTCTCAGCCATCATAACACAGATGCTGGACTAAGTATAGAGTTGTCAAGCTACAGCAAACACTCCCACTTCTGATCCACAGTGTCTCAGATCTGCCCTGCTTCAACGCAGGACTTTAACACTCCCAGCTGGCACCTGAGACATCCTTTGAAGTGCTTTAAAATCACCCCAATCTTACCAGATACAAACAGTGTTGCCTCATATTTGCAAGCATTTATAAGTTAATTTCTTAGACAGAAACATATTGCCAAAATGCACCTGAGTTGATGGTTGCAATGAACTCATGGGTAGCATTTTCATTAGTGGCCTGAAAGTAAATATGAATACAAGAGGAAAATCTTTAGTGCTGAACTCACATTGGTTCTTAACCACTGGCAACGTGAAGGGTGAGGATCATCAGATGAAATCCTGAAACCTACATTGTACTCAGCTCGATATTAGCTGGCCACCCTCCTCTCCCTGTACCGTTGATGGAACACAGGACAATGCAGCTCATCTGCAAGCGCCTACATATGTAACTTTACATGTCTCTGCATCATTTAGATGGTTTTGGTTTATATGTCTAAAGTTAGATAGGATGAGTGCCTCTATTCAAAAGGTTTACCTTTGGGATGAAGGAACAGATACAGCCCCAGAGGCACAGAAGCTCCAAATACACCAGAAATCCCATTCTGTTTCCATGCTTTGGATTTAACAACTCCGATTTTTTAATAAAGTATGGTGCAGCTGAACTACGTCTGCATCAGGCTGATTTGGTCCTCACTCTACTGTGGCATTTTTCAGCTGCCAGTCAAGCCAACCTTCACAAAATTTTCCCTGAGGGGGAAAAGCCAGAGACAAGTAGCAGCAGACTAACAGAACACTGAACAGTTCAGCAAGCATTCGATGGTGAAAGGAAAAACCTTTTGTATTTACTTTTGAACGTATGAATCAGACATTGTTTCTGTTTGAGACCAGGCTACTTCTGAACACTGTCTCCACAGTGGCAGCAGCTGAGATTCAGCATAAGGGGCCATCCCAAAGATGCACCGATGCCTGCCTTTGTTACCACCGCATTTGCTGAGATAGATAGCTCCAGGAATAAGATGCCCCACATTAAGACATCTAATATATAACCCTTTTTGTTATTTATTATTTCTAATATTTAAGTAGCAAATAAGACATGATGAATTTATCTTTCTTTCAGTTGGCGGTTGCTCCAGAACATGTTAATATCATTCTTTGTTTACAGTTATTGGATCAATAACGTTGCTACATAATTCTTATTCTGCAGATTTCAGTCCAAAGGAGATTTTCTAGTCTCAGTTTCTTTGTGACACAGACCATAACACTTAATCCATTTACTGCAAGGCTTAGATCAGTAACTTGCATTTGACTAAGGCAAAAAGCATCTGGTGTTTACTTGAGGATTTCAAGAAGTGGAAAAGCAGTTTATTCTCTTTTTTAAGTGCCTTATTTTTAATATGAATTTGGGCCTTTCTGCACTAATGTCCGCATGAGCATTTCCTATGTGAAAGAACATGCTTCATGTTCAAGTACCTGGATCCTCTCATAAACCTGGCTGTTAAACACTATCTCCTTCCCACACAGCCCCCTGCATTACAGCTGCCCTGTCTCAAGGGAGCAAGAGACCAACTCCTCTGCAGGTTTAAATCAGCTCATGACTGTCATCAATTTACATCACCTATTTAGCCTTAAACCTGGCAGTATTGTAAGAACAGACTGACAGCTACTGGATAGTGAAGACTCTCTGAACTGAGACGTGCCCCCTTGTTCATATGATTCCTTGGACTTCTCCAAACTCCCCCAGGGAAGGGGCTGATCATCCTCCATACCAGTAGGGTTGCCTGACCCAGTTCAGGGCTCCTCTAAAGTTTCTGGAAGCATATACACTCAGTCTTTGGCTGAAAGGAATTCACCTTGCCTAAGACAAGATACCCAATTTCATTACTCTCTCCTCAAGCTTTTTGGCAAGTACCTGTGTAAAACAAGGGACAAGGGCATATTTATTGCACTTCAGAGGTGCCTCAGGCAACCTGAGAATCTCCTCTGCAGATTTGTATTGTGTTTCTGCAGCAGCACACCAAGCACAAGGTTTGCTCTCCTTAAAATCAACCATCATGGCACACAGGGCCCAACACCTCAGGGATTTGCTACAGTGATGTCCAATCTCATGTCTAGTTGGGATGCTGCACAAATATCAAGACTTCCTCCCACTCTGTTTTCTGCTGCAAACCCTGTGATTTTTTTCTGGGCATATTTGTCAGCTGCTCTATTACGAGATCAAGTCTGGGATTAGAGTCCTCTGCTATTCACTGCATTTCTTTATCCCACTTGTCAAAACAGAATAATTCTTTCAGTACCATGATGACACCTTAATAAAGTGTGGATCAGGTTATGCCCTACCTACAGACACAAAGAGGAGATGGAGTAAGAACCTATCTTGTGCATCAGTGGGGCACTGTCCTGAACTGTGCAGATGCCATTTGGTTCTCCTTCCTCTTAGATGTGCTGAACAGGAGGGAGAGGGTGAACAGCAAAGATGACTTTGTCCCTCGGTACACATCCGAACCACACAGCTGAGGCTGGGAAAAGCGTGAAGGGAGGTAGAGCGGTCACAGCAATTGTGACTCCCACGCGGTACTCCTGCAATTCCAATTTCTGCTGATACCAACTCTGAGCAGTAACGGACCTAAAGCATGTGTGCTGTCTGCATATTGGCTTGCAAAAAATGCAGAAGACAGGTTCTGGTAAAACAGATGCAAGAGCAGTTTCCTACATCATGAATCTCTGCTCAGCCACCGTGCCAAACAGTGAACTATTCTGTTTCGTCCCCATGGTCAGGATTTGACTCTTCCCAGCACTAATAGCAGGAGCTAGGCAGGAACAGCTGCTCTGATTTCCAGCAGGCTCAAAGGCAGGGGCAACAGGAAATCTCACAGCTGAACAAAATCCCGTGCTGTTTGTTTTTATTTATGTTCTTTCATTTCAGTCACAAAACAGCAAACTGGCATTCAAACATTGAGGCCTGTTTCAGGGGCTGGTGGTGTGACTTTCTTGCTTAATTCATGCTCATTTTGTCCCCAGTAATGATTACCTTTGTCTCAGGCTCATCACAAATCCGAGCTCACTGCAAGTCCAGGAAAAGAAGGAAAACAAAGCTAATGCATCCAAACGGTGTTTATCAATAATAAATTTTATAAACTCCTTGTCTGTTTGCAGCAGCTCCAACTCACTGTGGTCAATTTGCTTTGCAGGAGAAAGACCACCATAGTTTTTGACAATCTCAGTGTTTTATCAGCAAACTGTGGAAGAGGTTATTATTATCTTAAGATGGATATGTAGCCAGATGGTTAGTGTTCTCTTTAAGACACCTGCATATTTGAAGCAATTCCCTTCCTTAACACTCTCAGCCTTCTGAGGGCCAGGACCATTACAAAGGGGAAGATTAAGAGGAAATCCTCATCCAGAAACAAAAGAGCTGCCAACTGCCTTTTCTGCCCTATTGGAAATTATATTGAGAGTTGAGAATCTCTCTTCTCACTGACTAGAGTGGCTGGCAACTGAGGGCTGTCTATGTCACGAAAGGCTCCCAATCCACTCTTCCGTGCGCTTTTCAAAAGAAATCAGTGTTCTCCATGTTCTGCAGGTCTCCTTTACTCTGAACAGCTACTTAGCAACATGCTTTCCCTGCTCAGCTTGTCCTTGAGTTGAAGTGGTTGCTTTCTACTAGGAGATAGAGAATATGTTACAGACATGTTTTTCAGAAAGGCTGAGTTGCTACAAGTACAACATCACTGTACTGAAACTCAAGAGATTTGCATTCATCTTCTGAGTGTCACTGGCTGCCTGGATGACCTCAGCTTTGCCATCCGTAAGGTCAGGAAGAGAATCAGCAAACAACTCCTTGTGTGTCAAACACACAAAAGCTGGGGGTGAGCGGTGCAGAAGAACAGCAAGGCATGATTACTAATAGCTCGCATGATTATTCCCAAACACATGCAATCTCATAATATTGCCTTCATTTGGCATAACACTGCCTGAAAACACCAGGAGGAAAACACTGTTTTGCTCTAGTGTTTTATTGATAACTGGAAGGGGAGATACAAGCAGAATATCTGCATTGCCCCGGCAGACAAATAAAATCCCCACATCCCGCAGGTAATTACCATCTCCTAATTGGGTTTGAAAACAGGAGATTTGAGTCTGAATGCATGGAGTTTGCACCAAAATGAACAATTACTTGTCTGAGGGATTCGGTGGTTTCAAAACACAACAGGAAGACACTGAAACAGAGGCTTTACCCAGGAGTTTGCAGATAGCCCTTACAGACCTTCACTAAAAAGCTGGCTATTTTTCCTACTTGGAAGCAGAATCCATTCTCACCCCTATTGTCATTTTTATCTGCCACTCTAGGCTCATTACATCAGTTTAACTAATGGCAATTAATACGAAAATTAAAATTGATAGCAAAATTAAGTACTTGGGAGACAGTCACTGCTCCCGCTTAACTCTGGCATGTCTAATTACCGCTGTAACAAAACCCCAGTATCACCCTGTGCTTTCCAGGCCAGCCCTGAGCCACCCCCAGACACCTCTTCCCTGCTGCAGTCCCCAACCTGGCCCTTGCGTCTGTGAGAGGATGCTCCCTGTCCCTCCCTGCCCCTCCCTGCTGGGTTAACTCATCACACTCTGTGCATCAGCCAAATTTCAGAACTTATAAGATGCTGTGACAAGCTTGTCCCCTATTTTGCTGTTGATGCATGAAAGATTTTATAGCATGGCTTACAATGCAGAGATCAAAAGTAGACACAGGCTTGCTCAATACCAATACAGACCTCTTCAAAAAGTCAGGTTTTCTGCCAACAGATTCTCAAAGTCCTATATCTGGTACAGCAGGAAAGGAAAACCACTAGACCCATCCATGACCTTGGGGGTTCACTTCTTTGTGGCTTGGTTCACAGAATACCTACTTTGCCAGTCCAGATGCTTAATTATTCAGAGTCTGTATAATACTTTGAAGGCACAAGCTGTATCCCAGAGTTAAAATACTATTACAAACAGGGTTCTGATATCTTCCAGCCTTCACCAAAGCAGCAATTTAAATGTTATTTGCACTGACATTATTGTGACAATAACCTCTCACACTAGATCATCAGCGATGTCCAAACTTTCCACCCATGACACACAGCTTAAAACTCATCTACTTGAAATGAGCTGGCAGAATTAGAATTATCCTCTATATTTTCCATTACCAAGGCACCAGACACACATTTTACAAGCATCCTTTCAGCAAGGGACTGTGTCAGTTTACTGATACAATAATCAACATAAATCTGCAAAACTCCTTTGCTGACATCGCTGATAGGGAACAAAACACAGTGTTAAACACACTCAGCCCTCATTCCCCCAGCACAGCTTATCTGGAGTTGCTTTGTAGAGAGGATGTTGTGATTTTATGCTGGTGTATCCAATTTTATATTGATACCTGCTGTGTATGAGCGCAGCTATAACTGTGTTGTGCCCAAGAGCTATCCTTACTATGCACTGACTATGCTGTAACTACCTCCATCGTATACTTATAAATGGTTCCAAGCAGTGAAATAACACCCGTATTGATCTAAAGAACATTTTATTGATTAAACACTGCAGAAGAAACCATATGAAATGCAGGCCCATTATTTAACAATGTCTTTCCAGTACCTGTGTTGGAAATACAGGAACACGAGGCTGTTAAATTTTTTATCAAATGGCTCCCACTGAGATTGCTGTAATGATGCTAAGTCAAATCGCTAAGCTTTGGGTTCGCTTTGGTTTACCCTCCTTCTATTTTCTTCTACAGGGGGAAGGGAAAGATCTACAGATGAAAAATGCTCCTGGATGTTGACACTAAAAGATAAGACAGGATGAAAGTGCATCTCCATACTTTCTATGGCAAGATGGCACACAGGTCTAGGACAGCCACCTTTTGGGAAGAACAGCTTATACAGATCTCCCCTGGCCTGTGCTTTAACAGCTTTCTAAGTGTTTAATGTCAAATTAAAAACCTATTGCGTCATGTTGAAGGGCCATCCATCTTCAAGGTTTTGTACTTATTCTTGAAGGCAGAGGAGGGGGATTTGGAAGAGAGCACTAGGAATGGCCCATGAGGGACAATTATCTGATTTTAAAGAAACCCCAGTGGCAAGTGTAGCCAAGCGTATTCAGGTAGAGCACGGAGCAGGAGAAACCTTGGCGTACAGACACAGGGGATCAGCACAAGGCTGCCTCCTGGCAGCAGCTGACACTTTACCGTACCTTTTAGTTCATGTCTTACATTCCTGTTCTGTTCCTGAAGAGAAATTCAGAAAACACCAACTGACATCTCTGCCAGGAAATAGGAAATGTAAATAAAACCCAGCAGCCTCTTGGGAAATCCAAATTCAAAGGCTTTCAGACTCAATCTCCACATAGCTCTGAACTCCCCAAGATTGTGGGAGTCTGTTCTTGTATGAGAAATCCAGTAGCAATTGTTTTACCATTGATGTTGTGTTGTAAGGGGAAAGATACCACAAGAAGGTGATGAAAATCTAAGTCAGGAAATAGGATGAAATCAATACTTGTGGGACAGAAAGGAAAGAATACGATACGATCCAGGATTCTGACATTGTTCAATGAACATTTGGTGAGCTATTATGGTATGGGCTCATTTTGAATGTTTCTAGTTATATTTATTGTAAGCAGAGAAAAACATAGTGATTTTGACATCCCAGGAATGCTAATGTAGATTTTTATGTATATCAGTTGGGAAAGAAACGTGGTCCTTGTACAGGAACCTGAGGAATAAAAGCCTTGGTAAAACCGGTAAAGTTACCTCCATGAATATAACTTCCCTTTTTGTTCCCACCCCCGCCTCCCCACTCCCCCATCTCCCTAAATCTTTTCTCTTTGAAGAAATTAAGATGAATTATGCCAGACTGAGTGAACCCAAGCTGGACAGTCAACCGAAGAAACTATTTTCTGTTCCGGCATTTTTCTACACCAGAAATCAATACCACCTGCCAAATGAGATCTTCTAAAATACCTCTTGCCAGGTTGAGACAGTGGAAGCTGGTGTTGGAGCACAGGGCAGGTAAAAGGAAAGGGCCTGAACTGCAGCACCTCTGCCTCCGAAGACTCGTTATGGTCTTTGCTAAGACTCTTCACATCTCTTTCCATACCACCATTGTGGATTTAATTCAGAGTGGGAGACTCTGCCCTAGCTTTGTTAGGGGGTCTCTTTTGAAGATTAAAAGTATTACAGAAATATTATTACCAGGGCTGGAAAGGAATTTGTTTTCCCAGGTTGTACATTGTCTTTTTAAGCCTTATCCCAAAGCACAGAAAAACAGATGGATTTTTGGGGGTTTTTTTGTTGCTGGTTTTTGGTGTAGTTTTTTTTTAATACACACACAAACATCTATTTAGCCTTTCCTGCACACAGCCTTTAGACATGTGGTTTGCTGTAATAACCATATTGAACATTAAATATATATATATATCTTTCAGCAACTGTTTCTGAGAGTTACATAATTTAAATTCTTTTTTTGTAATAGTTTCGTATTGGTATTTTCAGGAAATAAAAACACTGCATAAAAATTAGTTCCCAGACAGTACTTACAAATTAATGCATTCTTGCAACTACCAAAAACACTCCCACTTTTTCAGAATAATAAATAGTAGGGAACATTGAAGGGATTTTGTCCTTTAGAAATAAAAGCATAGGAAACTGGAAATGTAAGAACACTTTGTTCTATGGGTGAAAATATGTTTGGTGATTTGTAATGATAAGCCCAGTTCATGCACTCTTTCAAGTGATGGGTTGAGCATACAGCCTGGATTCAATCTGGACTCCTCCTGGGGGAAGCCGGACATACTCTTCTGGCTGAGGCACTGCATTAGGACCCAGTTGAGGTAGGTGTAGTTCCCAGCTGGACCTCAAATACTCTACATCATTGTGAGCAAAATCGTTTCCAACCTCTATTCTCTATCTGTGATGGAAAGATAACAGTGCATCTATCTCTACTTTATTTCTCTAATGGAATTAGGTCCTTAGAGATTCATGGTCTCTGGGGTACATACGGTACTCAACATAAGAAGTTATGCTTAGATTAAATTTGGGGCAAGTCTGACAGGTAATGCTGCAGACTGTATGTGGGATCTGTAAACTCTGAAAGAAGTTGGAAGGGCAGTGAGTGTTTCAACCACAGCAATTTTTCCCCAGGAAGAGCATTGCTCAACCCCAGTTACAGCCTGAGCTGCTTCTGCAATGGCTGAATCAAACCAGAGGACTCCGAGGGTAGAACCTGTAGATCAAAATCTTTTGGTGACATGCAGCCACTGAGGGAACGGCTGAGCCTGGTAGTGAGAATGTAATAAAACTGCAGAGATTCACCTAGGCAGAACAGAGCAGAGGGATATTTACAGCCCGACATGAGGTCTTCTCCCTTGTGGCTCTCCTTGTAATGTTTCAAGGACCTGGAAATCAACGTCAGAGTCAAGGACAGTGCTGAAATGCACTCTGGCTCTGCAGCCCAGCAACTATGCAGGCAAGTCCCTTGGGGATGTTTAGACAATTTACTGGTGGAGAGTAATGCAAATGGTGTGTTCAGAGCATTTACAAAATAAACTGATTCTCTCTTACTGTTTTGCTACTGGAAGGAGACTTTTTTCAGTTAGTTACAGTTCATTAACTGCTACCACTGAATGGTTCTTATTTTAATTTCTTTGATCTAATTCAGATAGTTTTTTTCTTTTTCAGCATTCAGCCAGAGTGTAAGTTTTGGCTTAGTTAATTAAACATATAGCTAATTTACATTAATGACTATTACAGGACAGCTAAAACATTCAGACAGTCCAATCACTCAACAGGCTGAACATTTTAATCTCATCTCTTCAAAAAAGAAATGCTGCCTCATGCAATGGGAAAGATAATGGCCCACTTCTTTGGAAAGAGCTTTAAAACATCCAAATCAAAAACCACAAATGTGTGGTTTTGGAAGAGGAACTATGAGGACACCTAACAAACACACCGTGGTTCAGCAGAGCCATGTAAAGGGAGACTCTACAGTGGTCTGAGATAGGAAAGGCAATCCCTACTCTGGCCTCAGATCCTGTGAGAGCTTCCAGTAGCCGGTACCTAAAGGCCCACAGCTGGAAATGTCAATGAAGGAGCCCAAGTGTTTCCAAGTCCGAGATTTGTGGTACTCAAATCTATTAGGCTGAAGTGAAAACAGCTTTGGAAAGAGACCAAGTCCATCTCTAACTTAGATATAGTTCAGTGTTTTATCACAAAGGTGTTATCTATGCAGTATGTGTTCTCACAGGATCCAGAGAGATCTTGTGTCATTTCCCTGTCTTCTTCAGATTTGAACAGACTGCAGGAAAAATTAGCTGCATTACCAGAGAAAGCAGACTCCGGGGTGGAATGAAGTGTTCCCGCATTTGAGAAACAAAAACATTAGTGATATTCACTCTCACACCACACTGCATACCAAGTATAGCCCTACGCAGAGCTGAATGATGGCTGGAAGTCCTCTGTGACACTGATTACTGTATAAGAAAGAGGCAGGAATCACAACTACACCCATGTTTGTCTTCTTTTTCACTTGAAGGGTCCAAATCTCTGAACAACACTTAGACCAGTGGTGCCATGAGTCAGGTGTAATAAACTGAGAGCTTCTATTAAATAAAGAGAAGTTAGCTGCACAAGAAGTAAGAGCTCTTTTTATCTTTAGTATCTCCTGATCCTCCATTTTGATTGAACAGCAACTTTATAAACTTTGTATTAGAAAACATGGAGAATGTAGTACTCCCAGTTCTCCTGATTCAGGAGGAGTCAGATTAGTACAGGGAAATGAACACACAGAAAACCCTAGGAATCCCAAGGCAAACTTGTTGCTTTCCCACTGTTCATTACAGCAGGGTCACAGTCACACAACAGAACAAAGCCAAAATAAATAAGCAAAACTGACCAGGGAAAAGCATGTGCCATTGCAAAGACGGAAATCCTATTCAAGTTTGATGGCACAAGCCTGACGCTACTTAGGTTCAATTTCCTATAATAGAGACAGACAATCTCTGAAAGGGCAACACTAATAAATATCGACAGACGAGATCTGTCCATTGAAACTTTTCCCTAACAAGATCTCAGATCTTGGCACCAGACATAATTCCAGGGTGAGGGATCATGCTGCAGGGTACAGCATTGTACCACATGCTGATATAGCCACAATAAAGAAAAATATCAAGAGTACGAAAAGCCTTTGGAGTCCAAATTTTTAGGGGGACAGTTTATTTATAAAGCCACAAATGCTTCCAGTCAGATTCCTGTTGGTTTATATATGAATAGGGTAAGTGAAATAATTGTGGGAAAGGTGGAGACTAACACAGAACTATTGTTTTGATTATTTCCACTGCAACCACTCCAAACTAGTTTCCAGCTAATTTCATTGCTACTAAGGATCTGGGATTTTATTGTCATCATTTTTAATAGTCAAAAACTCTTTTTCTATCCCATTGAAGCTTCTCCTCTGCCTCTTGATCCCCCAGAGCATTGTAAAAAGGGGACAATGTAACATAAGCCTCAAAATAGGCCCTTACTTAAACAAGCGGATAGGGTCATTTTCATTTATTTCATGGCAGCCATCCTCCACCCTTTGCTTTCCTTTGAGGTCATTTTTTTGATTGTCTTGTTTTGAAGCCAGGCAATTTGTCCCATACTCACTGCTGTTCATGGACTAATTAGAATTTTTAAAGTAATTTAAACACCCTTTGCAGTGTGTTGTTAATTCCCTCCAGATTGCTGGGAACATTAGCTTCAGTGTTTGTTTATTTTAACTGACTCTAAAATATCTAACACATTAGAGGTTGCACGGGATTTGGGATAATTCACCTTTAACAATAAATTCATTACAAAAGTAAGCAGCCTACTTAATTAGCATTGGCTTGTGCTCATGGAAAGCTCCACACCCCAAGAACATTGTGTGGCTGAATCACATGGTGGCAGATCTCAGTGCAGCAAGAGGTCAAGCTGGGGAAGCCTCTGCACCCTCTCGTGCCAACACAGGGTTGCACAGGGCATCTGCAGAGTTTACCTCTTCATCACTAGCACAGGCTGGAGACCCAGCTTCTGGGACACCCTGCTGCTGTAACCTGTGCTGGCTGGCACGCGTGGGCCACCTCAGACATCAAACACACCTTGGTCTTTCTCACTGCTTCAGGACCAAGCAGCTGGAACTAGGTGCCGGTCTTGGAGAACCTTCCCTGGCAGAAGTCAAACCCTGACCAGAGCCCACAGACAAGTCCAGAAGAACCACAGCTCCCAGCAGGTCAAGCCTAAGCCACATCTGCTCTCCTGTGCTGCAACTTGGTGGGGATCCCAGAAGGGCCATCCCTCTCCCCATGACATCTCTCTGGGCTGCTGCAGTGCCAGCAGGCACAT
Source organism: Limnodromus scolopaceus (assembly GCA_028565335.1). Taxonomy (NCBI): domain Eukaryota; kingdom Metazoa; phylum Chordata; class Aves; order Charadriiformes; family Scolopacidae; genus Limnodromus; species Limnodromus scolopaceus. The sequence goes on from JAOXNO010000007.1 coordinate 2,822,636, forward strand.
GGAGCTCTGAGTGCTCCTCCAGGCTCCAGCGAGGCTCCAGCAGAGCATCACAGCTCAGTCAGCCTGTGCCTGTCACAGCGGCACTAACAGGGACAGTGTAACATGGCACAAGAAACCCAGAATCAGATCAAACATGGAAATGTGCTATCTACCTTTATATTGATACCTTTAACTGAAAATTACTACATGCAAATTCTGTAAACAGAATTAATTGTATAAAAAATAATTATGATATAGCAGGGACCAGTGCCAGGAATTTCGGAAAGAATTAAGTGGGAAAAAATAGCAGCAGTTTACAGAAAAGAATTAATACTGTAGTACAATCACAGTCTGCAGATTCATTTAATTTATCTTCTACGTATCTCTGAAAAGAGAAACAATCTTCTGGGAAAAAAAAATAATCACTACTACACAGTCCTGCACTTTGCAAATACCCTATTATTTGCACAAACAAAAAGTTAGTGTCTAATTTTCAGTAAAGATTTGACACCACTTTCCAGAATGAGCATTACTATAAGCAATTAAAACTGAACTACACTTGTCAGAGAAGTGCCTACTGTATACATCCGTGAGCAGTAACAACCACTTCTGTCTGGCATGTTTGCTTATGCATTAATACTCCGATTAAGCCAGCAAAGAACATGAAAGCAGCTGTACCTGGGCTCATCCAGCCAAGTACCCTCACTTCAACAAGGGCCATAAATTGACACCTAGAGATGAGTAAGAACTGTGCAAATGCGTACAGCACTTCCCAAGTACTTTCACAGCCTCTGACTGTTTTCAGTTCAAGGACCTTCTTGAATCCAACATTATTTGTCTATTTAGTAACACTCATAGATGTCTTCTCCAAATGCTGTGCAGGCTCTCTGTGTCCCACATATTCTTTTTGCAAATATGACAGTTTTTGGCAAGGAGTTTCACAGACATACTAGCGCTTCTTCTGTTTGTCTTGAACACAACTGCTTCAATTTTTAATGACATAATTTTATTTTCCATCTATTCCTTTCCTAAAAACTCTTTTTTGTTGTTGTTTATTATTTGCTTTTCTGGTAGCTACACAGTATTCAGCTGATGTTTTCATGGAACGCAAGTGTGCTCTGAATCGTGGCACACACTTTTTGTACAGCTATACCACTTCAGAAATGAACAGTTTGACTTCCTAATGTGGTTACCAGTACATCATTGTAGTTTTAAAGAGACAAATACTTTTATACCAGTGTAACTATATCTGTACTTGAGGCTGCTCTAATTGAATCACATGTTCGTATACCAGTTTTAAACTGAAATACTTTGCAAGTCATAAGCACAGAGACCAGCCAAAACCAAACTGTCGTTTTACTGCCTGAGAAACACTGGCTTGAAGCATCAGCACGAGTCAATCGACACTGCTTTTTTACAGCCAGCCTGCCCTGCTGACGTAAACACCACTCCCTCACACTTCTCCTCTATTATTAATACTCTGCGCTTTTGTTTACCCCCAAAAGAGCTTGTATACAGCGCTCAGACTCTAACACATCAAAGTATTAATGAAGAGTTTTTAAACCATCAGGCTGGCATTGAAAGTTGAGAAACAGTTTCTCCTTTAGGTTTCCATGGTTACTGCATTTCCAAAGTGCAATTCAAGTCACTTATGTCATAATTTGCTCCAGGTACCTTCCCAAGCTGTCACTGCAGTATCGTCCCCCTGTGGATCAGTAAGTGTACGGCAGGGACTGCCACTGTGACCCTAATTCTTCTCACTGGTGTTCCCAGGCAGCATTCCAGGGGTGGCTGAAAGGTAGACTGAGCTGCTGTCTTCTGAGGTACGGCCAGGGATGGCTCTTGCTCTTGAATTCAACAGTACCCACGTGAGCTTTTGCAGATTTTAGGTCAGGCTCAAACCTGGCTTGGCAGGAGGCAAAGAGATTTTTGTCTATGGCTGAATGGGCTTTCAACTAAGACATATTTACTGATGGCTTTCATAAAACTGGCATTTTCCAAGAGTAAGCAGTGGGTAGTACTGCAGGCCCAGGTCAGTGACCTCCCAAGGCTGTATCTGACGTGCTCAAAGGCCTTCAGGGTATCACTGTACCAAATCCAATCTAAAGCTCCAGAGAGTCCAACAAACTAAAGCCAATGAGAACCCACTTAAAAAGCAGCATAAAGAATCATGACAAACACACAGCAGCTTGTAAAATGCACATTTGTAAGTGTAGCTGGCAGATAACAGAATAATTAGTGAAGGCAACAATAAATATGTACAAAAAAGTCCTTAGAACAGCTGAGATTACAGGTCTAATATTTTCCAGCTACCCAGTCCCACAGATAATCCTGCAGTAAAAGAAATCACAAAGGAGACAATTCAGGCCCATGGGATAGGAGCCTGTGTAGCAGAGATGCAGAAGGCAATGCATTAGACTAAAGCTTAGAGGAACCAGTTAAACCGTGTGCAGGCCCCAGGGCACCATGGTTCAACATGTACAACACGTTTGGGGCTCAATCATGAGATGGAAAGCAGAGCTTCAGCAGATCAGCCTACAAGAAACAGATCTTAACACCGATGCTCAAGAATGTGAAAATTCTGATATGTATTCAGGGCTACAATTTGCCATCCCGCTCCTCCCAGAACAGGGTGCCCTGTCCCAGGAATGGAAGGGTACTATCCAAAGCGGGTGATCTCCTTATGAAGGACAAGCATGCACAATCAAGCCAGACACTCCTTGAGGGAGATGTAATTTCAAGTTTCCTAGATTCAGGTATCCTGAAAAGCCAATTGCTGAGCTGCTGTCAGCTGAAAACAAACCCTGCTCAAGCATCTCAAAGTCTAGAGGCTGAGGCCGCCTTTTTTCTTTTTTAAAGAACACATCTTAAGAAATTAATTCAGACTGAAGAAAAATACACTACCAAAGAAGAAATACTTGTGGAAGAAACAGAGGTGAAAACCACCATGACTGATAAACACAGAAAATAATGTGAAATTTACTTCTTCCAAGCATTTTACTACACTCAGTTAAAAATGTTTTAATTTTTGATCAGTCTAGCTATGTTTATCTACAAACATATAAAATGACATTATATGTCCCTTCTGGTGGATAAAATGGCAAACAGTTAACAGCATGCAAAAATAATCAGGGCAGCGGGCAGGAAAAAAAGCTCTTTTCTACTAGAATTTACACAGGGAACCTAGAAAGAGAGACTAATTGCTCCCTGGGACCCTCTGATTAGCTAAATCTGACTTGTAAACAGCTGCAAGATCATGATATCAAGGAGTGGGTACCTCTGTTTTCTGTCTCACTGGCTGCTTGTGACACATTTTTCCCCTGATTTGAGCTGATTGGGCCTCTCATTTACCAATTAGGGGATGAGACTGAACAGGGAGGAACAGAGGATGATTAAAAATCTGCTCTTCGCTATTTCTGCAACAACTGTGGACCATTCTCTTCCAAATTAAATCTGGCTTCTGGCTGGCAAGCTAACTGGCAAATGCAATCTCATTCCCCAAGTGCCAGAGCGCATCAGCTGTACATGTGCCATTTGTGGTCCATCTGCAGGAAACAAGACATGCCAATTGCTCTGGGGTGGGCTGAGAGGGGGATGCAGCGCCCTCAAAAAGTGTGTCACGCAGCTTTCCTACTCTCCCCACCCAAGTGGATAACATTTCTGGATCTTGGGAGACTGTGCTTCAAAACAACTTTGGCAATTGACATCATTTCCAATTAACCGCTTTCATCAACAGGTCTGGTTACTAAAGTATCACTCTTTAAATGGGAAGACAGAGGTAATGAAATCTATTTATTTTTAAAAGATAATTATAATGTGATCTAGGAGTTCTGGCAGGTGATGTTGTGGGAAGTGTTTGTTTTCTGTTTGTCCACTCTACCTCTTGAGGATGCAAATGAGTTGAACACAAAATCAGGGGAAAAGTTCAAACATAGCTATTTAAAATTCATTCTGAACCAGATCACAAGTAAAACACACATCACAGGAAACCCATTTCTCCATAGGAAAATTATTGGGCACAGGCATCCCACAGGAAGGCTTTAGGCCAGTTTCATAACCTTTAGAATTTTATAATCTCTATTGTGGGAGGAAAGTAACGCTCTGAGGAGAGCTCTCTTCAGAATAACACAGTTTTTTTCCTGAATAATTGTGTCATATTATTCTTTTTTTTAAAAGAACTGCATTTTCCAGAGAGAGAAATGTCATATTATATTTTTGATGTCACAGATTTTTTTTCACCATGAGAGAGTACTTTACACGAGTAACAGTGCAGAGGTAGCAATGCCAATCAGAATTACAGCTCACTTCTTTATAGCTCCTATTCAGTCAATAGGTAAAGTGAGCTGAAAGTGAGCTGAGTAGCCCACTTGTCCCTCTCTAATTTGTCCTAACTAATTTGTTCCAATAATTGTCATAACTGGCAAATTCAGTTCAGGAGAGATTCAGGAGGAAAAATGTTTGTAGTTCAGATTAAAGTGAGCTGCCAGAGTTGCAAGGGGAAGCGAACGAGGCACCTGACTGCATTATGCTTAGAGCAAGCTGGAGCTGTCAGTCTTCCACTCTCGAGTACTCTCATTTGAGAAAAGCACAAGATCTCGAGTGCCTCTTGTCCCCTGTGATTGCATCTGCACTCTGGTGCTGCCATCCTCTTGGAGTCTGACTAAGCCCCACGATCACCAAGAGCTTGTTTGCTGTTTCTTCAGCATACATGAGGTCTATCCATTTTTTTTTTTTTTAAGCCCTTGTTTGCCCTGCCACAGCTGAAAGCAGATGCACACAGAAACTGCCTGACATTGTCAACAGGGAAATTATGTCAAACACTGGTAGCCATAGTGTTGACTGCAGTTTAAGCCAAAATCTGCAGCAAGTGGCCTGACTGCACAGCACTGAATTAAAATGTTGTGCTTATTCATAAGCTTCCTTGACATTAATATGAATAAAATGGCAATAAGCCTATATTTTATGTTCTGTCATTTCACTCTGCATGACTAGTACTGTAACTTTGTATGCTCCCACTCCACTCACACAGATTACACTTACAAATTGCCCCTCTGAATAAAGAGCACTGCGCAGGGATGACAAGTATTGATTTTCAATCTCCTTCCAAAATGACTCTATCATTGCAAGTAAGTCAGGCAATTTGCCTCACTTTACACTTCAGGCTGTAGGCCTCAGATCACATTGACAGGCCTGATCCTTCAGGAGATGTTTAATTAGAAAAGAAATGAAAGGAATTACTGTAAATCAGCACTTAGTCAGCAGTGCTACAGAATTTGTAAAGCTCCTTCCTCCCCCCCCTCCTCTCACGTACAACTGCCTAATATATTCTCTTATCTTCACCAGGAAGTTTGAGGTGGTTGTTTAATATAATTAGAATCACAGCCTTTTCTCTAGGAAAGGCCTCAGCAGGGTCCATCGTGTGTTCTGCCATGAGGGGGGGCCCATCAGCACCCAGCAGGGCTGACTCGGGCCCACCTTCCCCACAGACAGACTAACCCATGAATTTACCTGGCTCTTTTGCTTTCAGAGCTATTTTTGAACCTAATCATCACTAACATGCAGTAAAAATACATCTTACCAGAGGGGAACTGTAACACCATGCGCACTGAGAAAGCTGCTGTGTGCTCCTGTGGTATCTGGGCGCTGAAGGCACCGCAGCGTTGCTGTGGGATGAAGGCTGCCTCCAGACCCAGGACTCAGCCATTGCTTAAAGAAATTTCTCCCACAAAGTGCTGTTTTGGACACTTTGTATCATGGTTCTTTTGAGCTGGGAGCTGCTTTTTGCCCGCTGGGGAAGTCAGCGCTCTGGGTCCCCCCAGTTCTCCTCACGCCCCACAGCAGGCCGGAGGGCGGGGCCACCCGCCATTACTCTTCCCGCCCACTGCTGCCACACGATGCCCGGGAGACGGCAGCTTCCCTCTCCTTCCCCACCCCCTTCAAGTGGGGTGCCCACGCTGGGAAGAAGCTCTCAGCGACCAAGGGAAGAGGTCGTTAAAGGTGGCAATTACCCACAGCAGGGGAAGGGGAAGGGAGCACCGAACTCAGGTGCCGCTGAGGGGAGAGCGGGACGCACCCCGGCCCCACTGCCCAGCTGAGGGGAGAGCCCGGCCATAGAAGAGAGGCACTTACCTGCCCCGGCCTTCCCGAGGCCCCACGGCTGTCGAAGCCTTCCCCCAGCCGTAGAAGTCCTCCTCCACCGGTGAAGGGATGGACTGACTGACGGACCACTAGAGCTGCCAGCCCCTGAGGAGAGAAGAGGTGAGGCACCATGCCCTCAGGTGGGTGAGGGAAGGCTGGGTTGTTAACCCCCTCAGGGAGGCCTTTAAGGCCTCTGTGCAGGTAAGGGAGCACTTTAACCTGACACACTTAACCCCTGAGTGCTACACACCTGTGTATATTGAGGTAATAATTAATAATAATAAATATCTGTTGAGATAATTTAATAGTATGAACCGATTCAGGGTCCTGTTGTGGGGCTACCTCACATCTTAACACAGCCCTGGTACAGGTGAATGCAGTTTATATATTGATGCGAATGCATGAATGAATATATGAATGAAATGTGAATGACAAGTGGGGTTCCTCAGGGTGCTGTTTAACATCTTTGTTGGTGCCATGGATGTTGGGATTGAGTTGCACCCTCAGCAGGTTTGCTGAGGACACCAAGCTGTGTGGTGTGGTGTTTCTCACCAAAAAAACCCAAACAACAAGGCAGCCTCAAGTCCTAAATTCCCCCAAAGCACAGCACGAGTTCTTGAAATGTGCCCGGGCAGGTGTCTGCATGGCAACAAATGACAGGGTGTGGGAAATGCTGGATGTGGGGTAGGTTCTCTAGTGTTTTTCTTAGCAAGTCAGTTCGCAGTTGTGTGAATGACACATCAGCCTTACCATCTGAAAGGGCTACAGGAATAACCTCTGTGCCTTTTAAGTGCTTGTTAAAAAAGGAATATCTCTAAGCTAAAGAGAAGCATGTAATATCTATGACTCTGAATGTGGTAGAGAGGAAAAACCCTCCTACAATTTTATTAAAACTTGTTACAAGTGGTGAGTGCAATCATCCATCACCTTGTATAGATTACTTTTTCTTCTCTTCAGTGTGAGAAATGAAACCGCTTGTTTACTGTAGCAGTAATACTCAGAGAACTACTTTCAAAGCTCCCAGCTGTGCTCCGTCTACCCCTCAGTATGGAAGGGACAGGAAAAAAAAAAGTACCAAAAAAAGCCAGCCAACAGGTTCAGATGGCAGTGGTCTGATAGTAGGCTGTGTGTGACTAGTCTTGATTGTGCAGCAAAGTACTTGAAGGAAGAGAGTGTTGTGTGAGCAGTTTTCAGCTTCTCTGACACAGGTTCCTCGGCAGTCTTGGGGTGGATGGGGCAGTAGAGGACCACGGGGCTCCTCCATGAGTGGTGGTAGAGACTGTTCTGTAACATGAAGCACACTTCTCTTTGAGTCAAGGACAGCAAAACCCTACAAAACACTTCAGATTAATTTCTGTATTGGCTGCAAAAAGTCAGGAAAAGATAATTTTATTTTTATAAATGCATAGAAAAAACGAAACATCTGGAATCTTCAGTATTTCTTTGAACAGAGCGTTGTTAGTGTAAGCTCAGTCGAGCCTATGAACTTTAACTAGTGCTTTGCTGTTAATTGGGGTCACCAGGGTCACCCAGATGACTTGGACTTCTTCCTTTGGTGTTTTGAGGCATTCTGGCTGCAGAACAGCCTACTTGCTATTGATAGACATGGCTTACCAGCTGACTATGTACAAAGGCTTTTAATAAATAGATCGAGTCTTGTTCTAAAGCATGTGCTAGTTAAGCCCTGAATTGTTGCAGTCAGTGGAGGAAATACTGGGTGGACTTTTATTTTTCCTGAATGATTCACAAGTTTAGAGAAAAGGAATCATTGCACTAAATAATAATAAAAATACAACACTATGAACTACTTTAGGAATACTTCATGATTGAAATATACTTTTCTACTCAGAATCATTAGAACAAGAACCAAACACACAGAGTGAACCTTCTGTGCTTTATTACTACCACCATTAGTATTTTCAGAAATTTCCAACTGCTTCAACCATTTGTTCTGGCACTAAAAAGGAAAGCTTTGATTTCTAGTGGTCTCAGCTAAAAACACCAAGTTGTTCTGTGAACAACAGAGCTAATGGAGTCGAGCTTCCTATGAAGTTGAGCTTTTTGTTCCTTTTTTTCTTTCTCTTTCCGCACAGAGTAACTGCAGCCTCCTTATGTGTCCTTTGTGAGAGCCACAGCGAGCCAGCCAGACCAGACAGTGACCCCCAAGCAGAGTATTTAACAACTGAGCTCCACTTGCCTTTTCCCTGGTAGAGGTACTCATTTGGATTCCTACTCTAGCTAGATACTAATTGCCATAAAATTTGTAGGAATGTAATTATCTTTGAATTGTCTATTCTTATGTAAAATTTTGTTAAAATAGGCTACCAGGTTCATAAGTTTCTGGGGGGTTGTTTTGGTTTGGTTGTTTTGGAGATGGATTGCCAGTGGGGTCACAAAGGCCTGTTTTCTTCAGGAGATTAGGTCACTGGATTTAAACAGCTCAAGTTTCTAGTCATTATCCTGGGAACTTCAATTATATTTTCAGGACATTCAAGAATGAATAATGCTTCCTCACTATCAAACAGCCACTTTACACATGGGGTTTAAAGAAGCGTAATGCACTGAAGGGAGCCCATAGTGTGGCATAGCTGAATGATCAAGCATACACAAGAATTTTACAGCCTGGGGTAAGAGGACAATGTACTTGATCTAAGTCTCTTTGCTCAGCTGTGGAGGGCTGCTGAGGTGGCTAGTACTCACTGCCTACTTCTGAAGGGATTTGAAGTCGCTAGGACTGCTTTCTCTCTCCCACAGGTAGTCATGGCTTTGTGCTGGGTAGGGAGCTCCTGCACTCAGGATCATCCTCAGCCCCAGCTCGCAGGGGATTGTTATGGCTGCAGAAGCTATAGTAGCATCAAGCTTGCATCTGAGCAAGGGGATGTCTCCTGCTGCAGCTTCTGCTGTTGTTCTAGTTCTTTGAGAACAGTAGCAGCAGCCTAAAAGTTCCTTCATAAGACACCATAACCAAAACAAACTAGCACTCTGTGGGTCTCTTTCACAGTATGCCAGCACTTTGCTGACTCTGACAGAGTGGCCACGCTAGCCAGGTAACATAAACTTATTTCTCCTGTCCAGACATTCCCAAGCACCAGTGCAAATACTATTTTTAAGTTGCAGAGAACATATAATTTTAATAAAAATATGACGGTTTCTTCCACACAGATGAGACCTGAGTGGTTCAGCCAAGTGCCCTTCCTCACTTGCACTCCCTTCCCTACTGGGCTGCTACCATGGGATGGTTCACCTCCCTATCCCTGGGCAAGTACCAGCAGAGCTCCCCTTCTGCTCCCTGCTCTCAGGGCTTTCCAACATTACAATAACACGCAAGGAATAAAAGAATAATAAAATCTTGGCACCTCCTTAGGATTTTTTTTCAATGGATCTCTGCTGGATTATGTGCAGCCTGTCATTGTAAAGTCGTTTTGCACTTACAAATATTTTCTGTTAGAAAACAGAATGCTTTACCTAGTCACTTATTTGCAAGTGTTCAGTAATTTTTTTGTACTTTTTTTCATTTTTTAAAAAAAGCTATTGATCTAAATATGCCAGAATACAGGGCATATTTAGTGCAGAATTTTCAGTGTGGAAGTTATTTATATATGCTACAAAAGAGATTAGAATCATGCTTAATATAAATCCATTTTTCTTTTTAAAGCTCTTATGATGTAGGTACATCTGTACTATACAAATGGGGAAAATGAGGACAAGGGGAAAGTAAATTACTGAAGACCATGCAAAATTAGCAATGGTACTGATTATCACTAAGTATTCTATTGCTGTTATGTCGTGAAGGAGGGGGAAATAGAATGTGTATGTTCATTTGAAAAGCTTCAGATCACTGAAGAAGGAAACTGCTTTCTGATTGCCTGGCAGGAATGACTGTTGGAGGGCATTGCTGCGACTCCTTTGTTGTGCCACAGTTCTTAAATTCCATTACTTGTGCTGCTATTTTGGTTGTTTCTTGCCTAAATGCAGGCCCTAGACCTCGATTCACTTTGGTGGCTCACTAATAGAAGGGGAGTTGTGTGGCACTGTCTGCCCAGGAGCCTCCTGACTACAGGGCACAGCTTTTGGGGCTGAGCCCTTTGGAGCAAGGGCAGCCTATTTGATTTCCCTGCACAGTCCTGCCCACGCCCATCAGCCAGCACCTTCACTCTCTTGGCTCTGGGTTGTGAGGACTGAAAAATGGCCCAGCCTTTTTAGTCTCCCCCCTTGTTTCCCATCTCTGTCCCTTCTATATTGAAATAACTAATAATCCCTTACCCCATTTCAAAGGGATATACACCTCCTCATGCTACTGCCTTACTTACTGCAATAACTTCTGAAGGAAACCTTTTCATGAAACCAATTTCAGCATGATCCATTTAGTTTTTCAGAGATTCTGTGAGAGAGAGGGAGATAAGTAACACAGGCTCTTTATTGAACAAGTCCAAAATACCACAGTTAGAATTAAGTACCAAAAATGTTAACTTAATTGAAAGGATTAATTAGGTTCTTCTAACTCTGCTCTTACTGAATAATGCACATGACTTGAGGGGAAAGAGGCAAGTATTTGGATGATGGAGGAATAGCTGGTTACTAGTTGCTCACGATCTGGTCAGAGTAAGTGCTGCCCTTGACATGGACCAGCTCCCTTCCCCCAGAAAGACCCTACTTCTTGTTTTCACTTGCTTTCCTCATTAGTTTTGCAGTTTCCCTTTACACTTCTTCCCTGTTTTGAGCAGTTTCAACTGATATTTTTCTCAAAGCACACCAGCCCTCTCCCACCACTCCAATATGTTTCTAAAGAGAAGGATTTTTTTTCTTGAGGGGACTCTTCAGTTACAGGTTGTACTAGAGATCCCTTTTCTCTTCAGTAGCTTACTGCTCTGCTGCTTTGTCCCACATTCCTGTTCACCTAAGCCTGTATATTTGGGATTCACCCTCCTGTCTGGAGAAAAGCTGTCGTTCCAGCTGCACTTGAGCCTGTGTGGTCTGAAGCAATCATTTTATTTAACCTGCAGTTTAAAAATAAAATCCTCTCCACAGTAATTATAGTGTTGCATTAGAAAATACTGGATGTCTACATATTGCATACATAGACTGTACTCTCTGCTCTGAGATAGCTGCACCATCTGCTCCTCTGCTCCCTGTTCTTACTCCTGCAGACATTAGATAAACATGTTGAGAGAGCAGCAGGCTGTTTTCAATCATGACATATCTGAGCTGTGTTTAAAGTCAAAAGCCTTTATTTACAGCTCGGTGAAGAGAGAGGACTCATAATCAAGGGCAATAAACTAGATCCATAGCAGTTTAATAGTTCAAAGGGATAGGAGCCATATATGTCAAACCTGTCACTTCTTTAAAATGGAGAAGACTCCAAAAAGAGAAGAGGGGATGCAATGCTTCCTGGTTACCATGAGGTGGCCTTCAGTGCCCTGGGTTGGGTTTGGAGGCATAGCAGTGGGGCAAGCGTGCAACGCTTCTCATGAACCTTGTGGTCTGAAAAGAAATTCACTGGCTTTTACCCAATGCATAGTGCTGAAGCAGCATGAGCTGTTGGCAGGAATACTTGAAGGAGGACATCCCCCCCCTGGGATAAGTTGCCACAGGTGGTGTTAGCAGAAAAATGGATGTTAGGTCTTCCTCTATGCTTGAACAGGAAGGAGAACAATGAAAGGGAAGGAGCATTGGCAGGATGGTCCTGTAATGGCTTAGATGTCAATCAGTCTGTCTCATGTCTCCCTGCAGAAACCCACAGAATTGTGTCCACCTGTGAACATGAAGCCAGTCTTTCTCAACTGAGTTAGTTGGCCCAGTACCAGCTCAGAGGACTTAAAACACTGAAGTAATAATCTAAATCCTATCTGAACCTGGGCACTGACTGGGCTTCTGCAATATGAAGACATAATGGTGTTCAGTTAATGCTTCAGTGCTGTGAATGCAGGAATGGAGTTAATGTGAAGTTTTAAATGTGTTGGGTTGGTTGATTCGTCTTTGCAGGAGTTGTAATGACTTTGGGATTCAGTCTCCTGGTTGAGAGCTAGTGCTTATACCAAGGTAACTGAGTGGTCAAACTGATTAAGGAAGAGACTCCTCAATTGAGGAAGAGACTCAAGCACGCAAAAAATCTCAAAGCCAGGATTTTCAAGCTGAGGTTCTCTAGCAACGTGTGCGCATTCTCCCCTGCTAATTTCATCAACCTTTCTAATTTTACTTGTTTTCTCTCTGATCCCTGGAATTCAATTGTACTGATTTCCTGAGCATTAAACATACATGAATGTTCCCCTAGTCTGCTTAATGGCCCTAGCAAAAAGTGTTTCGACTCATTGGCAATGCAATTGGAGCAATCACTGAACACAATCTACTCTTTCAGGATTGGATGTTGGAAACAGCTATTTTTTTTTACAGTGAGTGAGCGTGCAAAGTTATGATATTAGAAATGGCTCCTAAGAAGTGACAAATGGGCTTCAAAATGCAGCATAATGATCATTACAAGATGAGGTTGTATTTTGTTCTTGAACTGCTATGAACGTTTTATTGAGATGGGAGTAAAGATCCTGGAGAGTGAGGCTTCAGTAGCCAACCCGAACCTGATTTGGGCTTTGGCAATGAGGCATTCATGAACTTTAAGTCCCGTATTACTAGGATGGTGCTAAGAAAGGATGGTGTGGCTGAGGTGGATTGGTCAAAAATGTTTTAGAAAAGCTGAAGATGCAGAAATCTCCAAGCCTGAAGCATGTCCCAGCTACAGCCTTGCAGTTCCTGGTGGTCTCATGGCTGTCATGTTGCAAAATCTCAGGAGTGTGAATTCAAGTTAATGCTGGGCTGACAGTCAATTTCTGAATTCTGTTTCTGCTGACTGAAGCTGTTCTTGCACCAAATGCTATATGCTATTTACACTTTTCTGCCAGAGATTAATAAAAGGGCTCTAGTAACTGAATCACAACCTAAAGTGCCAAAGACACTGGTACTTTAGCTTGGACTTTTTATTCAGTCAAGCTGAGCCGTTTCTTCACTGTGCTTCAGGAACATATCCAAAGCTGTTCCCAGCTGATTCCTGCTCTCTGCAGCTCTACCAGTGGCTCTGTCTTGTGGGAATGAGGAAACTGGAAACGCGTTACTCTGTGAGAGTTCAGCAGTTGTTCTTGCACTAGTGGGAAGGAAGCCGTGAGAACAGTAAAACAATGTCTTTATATGGTATTATTTGTGTGGTGGGAAATCTAGCAAGGTAGAAAACAGATAGCAAGGTAGAAAAAAGCAGATAGTAATGATTGGTTAGCCCAGGCGCGTGGACACTTATGTCGCCAGTTGTATTGCTCACAACGGTGTGTGGACATTTACCCACAACCTATCTGTGTAGAGAGCATGGCACGTGATCAAAAAATAGAAACTATATAGGTTGCAAAAAGGAAACATTAAATGTCTTCGTTTCACCACTTTGCGGAGTCCATCCCCTTTGTTGCTGCACTGTCTGTAGGAATTTTCTACCCTCCTGAGCTTCATCTGGGGAGTCTGTCTGCCACTAGTAGGTTCCCTGCAATCCCAAAGTCCGTAGCTGATCATTAAAGCAGACAGGGGAGAGGCCACAAAAAGCCTCTCATAGCGATTCAGAATGGCACAGGTATTTTTCTTCTTAAGCTTAGTGTATTATTTCTATTATTATAAGGTGGTGCTTTCCCAGCTCAGGCCAGACAGTGTCAGGATCTGCAGGGAGGTCCTGCATTGTAGCACCATGAGGATACAGACTCCTGTCCTGGGTTCATTTGTAGCCAATGCACAGAAAAGAATACAGGAAAACTTTCCCCTTCATCCCTCAGCATACTGATTATTCCCGTTCCTGGTGTGACTCACTGTGAAGGCGGGACTCTCCCAAAGTCATCCTCATCAAATGCAGTCTGAGCTCTGGAGGGAGCCAGGGGTTAGATGGCACATTTGTGACATGCACCGTGCCCCCCAGACTTAAAGCTGTGGTTGTCCGCATTAGTCCTCTGAGAGAGGAGAAATCATCTTCGCCTGCAGAGGAAGAAGTGTAATGCCCTGTGTCCAATTTTCTTTTCATTGCTGTTTTTATTATGGAAACAAAATGTTCACTGATTCTAAAATGAAAATGGAGAAAGCTAATTTTTGTAGTTCTTGCTAATAAAATTCTTAATGTGCTCTTCTTCCATTATCATAAAGATTGTTATGGTTTACTTTATCTCTGGAATCTTATTATTTTCCCCAGAATTCACGGGCATTCCTTGTCTTCAAAATTATTTTCATCTATTGAGATATTCTTCCTTTATCTTATCTTTATCCTCATAGTTAGTATGAACATATGCTACTTCTGTTTTCGTAAACAATAAGTGGCTATTGATCACAAAAGCTTTAGGGTCTTTAAGAAGATGAGGCAGCAAAACTGCTGGAAGCACTGGGTAAGAGTCTAAAGAAGAAGTTCAGGGTTTACAAGTAGCCAAAAATCTGATAGATAGCGAGGCAATACAAAGCCATTTAAAAGTGAGTAATTCCAGTAGTATTGAGAAGTGTCAGTTTAATTTGCTATATTGTAAATGTTGCAGAGAACACGCTGAGCTGAGGCCCTGTTTATACTGGTAAAATGCAGATCAAGAGTGTACATCAAATGTTACATGGTTCAGGGACAGGTGAAGTATAATCTGGCTGTACTGGAACCAGTCTGACTGCACTGTCTCATACCTGAGCATACTTCAAAATGGGTTTCAGTGAGGGTTAAAGGGCTGCTCTCCATTCATAAGCTGCTTTTTCCTCTGGAAATATTTTGTACCTTGTAAGTACCTAAGCAAAACTAAAACAGTGGAGTTACTAAGATTTGTTGGGAAAGCCCCCCTGAGCTGGTTTGCACAAACATCTGTGATTTACAAGCACAAGAACTGTTTTCAGAGCAGGAAAGATGAGCGTGGCCTACAATTCAGCTCCAGGGGAAGGGCACTGCCGCACAGAGGTGGGCACAAAGCCACTGATACTCTGAAAACTGACAAGGGGAGAGCAGGGGATCTTCACAGGGATTATTTTCATCCCCAGAAAGAAAAGATTGATTGACAGAATCATTTGTACCTTGTATTACACTTGCAGAGTGCAAGAAGACTGGAGTCTGTGGGCCAACCCTTGCACACTTACAGTGGTCCCACTGACCACCTGCAGAGCCAAGGTGTGCATAGAAACTGCTAAATGTGTCACAAGGTGTACCACCACTTGGTCACACCTTCATTCGTGGGCTTCTGCTACTGCCTCTGCTTGAGCTGGTCTAATAGTCCCAGTTGGTAACTAAAGGAGATAATACAGTTCATCTGAAGGCACTGAAGCGTGTTTGACTGTATCTGGGTAGCAATTTAACAATATGAGACAATCAGAATTGTCAAGGAATTCTCCGAATTTGACTTCTGAAATCCTAAAACTTGTATCTGTCCTTTCCTGAGATGGCAGCAGGAGTCTAGTAGTAAGCACATCACAAAGAAAGCCTGAAGCACCTCTAAGCTGTGCACCCTACACCAGAATTCACCTTGTGTTTCCATTTGACATCCAGTCAAATGAGTTGCCTTCTCCTGGAATAACCTGAAAGCTGGTGGCGAGGTAGGAGCCAGAGTGATGGATTGCCCGAGCAGCCACAGCGACTCCAGTGTCAGCGGGTAACGAGGCAGCTGGAATCCTTTGTCTTCAAAATGTCCCCTCCATCTCCTCTGAGCCATCAGGACACGCAAAGCGCATGAAGTACAGCATGAATCAGGCCAGCTTTGCTGACAGCACATGCTGACAGCAGGCTCTCTGGTTCAGACCCTCGCTCCTGCCGTTAATCCTTCCTGCACCGAGCCAAATGCTCACAGTGGCTTTTCCTCACCCTCTCTCTGTCAAAGGCAAACTGTTACAACGGCTGCTGAGGTGCGGAGGAGAGGAGAGGGCACCTCTGCGTCAGAGAAGGGAGAAAACACAGCCCCTGTCCTGCCTGAGGAAGGCTGGTGTCCCTGCACGTTGGTATGGCAACCTCAAGCTCCTGGGTGTCTCGATGCCACCAGTAAAACCTGTAGGTTGTACTGGCTGTGAGGAAAGTGTTTTGAGGCCCTCGTCACTATTGCTTTTCCCCACACCACTGAACTTGGACCACCACTGAACTTGCCAGCTGCTGCGGAGCACAGGCTGTAAGGTTCCTGGAGACATAAGCTTTTCTGTTTTTTTTTTCATTATAGCAGTTTCTGCTCGAATGTCCACACATTGCTAGTACAAAAATGACAACAGAAGGATAAAAGCTAATTATAGCTGTTGGCAAAAAATGGCGGAGGCTCTCTCCATGCTGGCAGTAGTTCACTTGACATGTGATTAATGGTGGCTAGTGTGGGCACAGCCAAAGCTTGAACAACCCCAGATAAATAATAATGAAGTTTAAAAAGATATATGCTCCTTGAGTTAATAATTTTAACAGGCTGTGAGAAATGTTGCTGTTCTCATGGTAACAGGAAAGCTGTAATTTCATCTCTAATTTGAGAATGCTTGTATAACGTGTGCAGATAGCTTTCTGATGGGAACTTTTTTCTCTCTTCTTTAATTGAAGCCTTTTTAATGAAGTGACATTAATCTGTACTTTGGTCAAACAATTCAAAATGGACTAATTAGGACTACATACACTATTGAGAAGTGTAGGCAGAATTATTTGGAAAACGTATCGCTGCTTGCAACCTCTCATTTCTATATCGATAGCTGCCTGATACTGATGTACGTGGGCATCTCCCAGGGCTCTTCAGGAGATCCTGAATGCATCTGCATCTCACTGGAGGTTGCATTTGTTGAGTTAAATTCATTAGATAAGAAGGAAATGCATCCACTGGTCCTCATCTCTCCACTACAAACATGTGGGCACTATTTGAGTAAATACCTCAAGAATAAAGACTCTGAAAACCCAGGAGCTTGGACAATGAATTTTTTCTGTCATGGCTTTGACCCAGACGTTGAGATACACAAAGATATCAAGAGTCTCATCCATTCCATAGTAATCCTGAAAAAATAGAAATAAGGCACCAAAGTATGTGCTGCAGGTGCAAGATTGAGAATGAGACTTTCTTGGAAAACCAGCAAGAATTAGGCCTGTGATTCTTTAGCACTTTAGAAAGTATTATCCGTGGTCCTTTTCAGTTCATTACAATGGCTTAGTCATGGAAACCAAATGACAGCATATATAATGAAAGCATTTCTGCTACCTGTACAAAAGCGTCTCCATTGACTACTAATCTTAAACCACCTCCACTCCTCATTTTTCCTATTAAAGCTCTATATTCAAGTTTATTATTCTGTGTCTGTTCAAGAACATTTAACTGCCTCATACTGGGACAGTTCCAAAGCAGTTTTAGAGTACTTAGAAATATGAATTAGTGCTTTGCTTACAGGAAAACAAAATGTGACCTCACCCCTGAAGGGATGCGTCGAGGGATTGAACTGGGCCCTCAGTTTCCCAGGGGTGGGAGTGTGCGTAGGTGGTTTGATGAGCCTCGCTCACCAGAGGGAGCTGGAGCTGAGCACGGAGGAGGAGGAAATTGCCATTTTCAGCTTCTTGTTTTTATCTTTCAGCACACAGAGATTGACATGTGATGAAACAGACGCATTTCACAGTTAGCTTTTCAAAGGCTGTGTTACTTCAGAATCATTAACCTGGCTGAGATCTTTGCATTCTTCTCTGCTTTGTTGAATATTTTCACAGCAGCAATCGGTGGTGGCTTGCATATCCTTAAAGCTGCAAAGCTAGCATTTTAATTTATCCTAATTCCGAACCTAATTGTCTTGCACTGTTGGCTAATTAAATGTTCAAAGAAGTGATAAATTAAGCAGGTTGATCACTACAACACAAGTAATTAGTCAGTCCTACTGAATCTGAGCCTTGAAATCCACATTCCCTGAGATGACAGGAATTTTGGGGGAGTGCAAGAAAGCAAAGTGTGTGTCAAGGTTCAGGAGGCAAAAAACTTCCTTCAATATTTCAAGTCAGCTTGGGGATTTTCAGGATGTTTATTTTGTGCATAAGGAATTTGTTTTCTGGTGCCACTAAGAGAAGATGAAGTTCCAAGCTAGCACCTTGAGATGCTGAGATTTGCAGCTGGTTTCCTACAGGATCTAATATCTTCCTGTGCTAGACACACAGAATCTATGTACTTTGTGAAAATAGGTATGAGTGGGTTTTTTTAAAACCTCCAACAAAAACCTCCAACCCGCTCAACATTAGTTAAATACCTAAATAGGCAGTTATAAATGTAATAGTCCCTGGTAGGGAGCTTCCATTCATAAAGGTTTTCATACAGCCTTTTACTAAAAATTCTCCCTGGGATCAAATTAGTAAGATCTAAAGACCAAAATGTGTGTTGTGAAAATCTCAGTCTATCTGTGCACCTGCTCAAATTCTCAAGACAACTTTCTGCCAGAAAAAAATATCTGTACAATGCATCATCATAGCAGCTTGATATTCTTCCTACTAATATATACCACGTGGCCCACCCATTCGAAGGTGCGCGTCCCAGGAAGGGGGCATGGTGGTGCAACGTCCTCTAGCACCACTTCACTGGGACTGGCTGAAATGAGAACCTGGAGATGGTGTGCCCGGGACAGGACACCCCACTTTGCAGCTGAAAACAGGGATGAAAAGTAGTCAGGAGAAGTACTGAGATTGTTTAATTAAAACATGTGGAGGACCATATCTAGGAGTTTGCCTCATTACTTAGGCAAAGCATGGTGCAGTTTCTGGCTGCAGGAGAGAGGGATGCCTGGGAACCAGTCCTTGGTGTGATCCTGGAGTGCTGCAGCCTTCCCAGCCCCGCTCTGCTCTGCACATCATCTGGCTCTTACAAGTCAAACTCCTCCACCCTGCCTTGCTTCCATGCTGCTGATCCTCTCTCTGGGTTCAACTCTCAGTATGTTTATTACCAAAACTAAATGAAGCAACTGTTGCACCATCTCCACACACAGCTGTCTCACTTTATTTGCAGTCGTATCACTCACTATTTGGTTCATTAATAGAGTTTTCTTCTCCCTTCCTTGCATTTAGGACAGCGAGATTTGAGGCCTCCAGTCTTCTGTGGTGGAAATAACAAATAATAAATGCTAGCAGTGTCTCTCAAGGGTAAATTTCAAACACAGGCTTTCCACAAGCTGTGTTTTTCTCACCTATCCACAGTGGCTGTGGTGTGGGACCAGCATTTAGATCATTCTCTCAGTGCTGCTCCAACAGCTAGATGATTCTTCTTCTAAGCTTCTTCTGCCTGCCTCTTCTAGAGGTGATAATAAGTTTCAAAGGTTTTCTGCTTGCCTTCTCACTGCCACGAAGAAAGTGTCTTGTCATGGCTTTTCAGTTTATCTGCTATTTCCTTGTGTAGTGGGTTGTAACTTGTTTCCTAAACTCAGAACTCCTGCCTGCTTTGCTGAATCAGCTGGTATTTCATATTGCAAATGGTACTCTTAAAATTAAAGCTCCTAAAATGTTCTAATTTCTTTTTTTTTTTCTGTTCCCTAATTGGTCTAGCTGGATTATGTTAATTATTTCTGATCAAAACTGCTTAATTAGCATGTCAGGTCAATTAGTGAGCGCCTTTGGGGTTTAAGATAGTTATTTTATTTTTATTTTTAGTTATAGTGTAGGCAATCCATTGTTACACATTTTATGTTTCTAGAACTATCCCTGAATTAATGAAAAGTTAACAGACTGGGATATAAGAAAATGCTTCATAAGCATCCACAAATATCTCGCACTGGGGATCACTGGTACCTAAAATGCTTCTTTAATGCTTCATCACTGAAATCAGTCTTGAAAGCAAAGTTCATGGCCTCCTAGCTGGCCCTCAAGGGGACAAGCACCAGGAGAACCATGCACTACCCTGAGCCTGAGGGACGAGGGTTAGAACGGGGAAAGCTGTAACCACAAGTGCTCTCCCTTCCTGTCCATAAAATGCAGGGATAACAGTAATTTCCCATCTGTGAGATCCATTTGAGGAACTCTTTGTAAAATACTGAAAGGTTGCTAAATGTTGTTATGTGTTTCTTGTGGATAACGTTTTGTAATACCCACTCATAATCAGAGAAACCTTTAGATTACATTGGCATAGAGGGTGTCAAAGAAAAACTGTCCATAGATTTAAGTCTCCTTTTTAAAAAAATAATATTCTAAATACTTGATTTATTTCTGTGAGTGTAGGTTTTCATCAAACCATCTTTCTCCTTAATTGAGCTAATAACTTTACTCCTGTCCTCCTCTTTGTTCAGTCTGGCAAGCAATTTCCCAGCCTCATCTCCCATCTCATATATCCACTTTTGATCTGATTATTAGCATTTAATCTTCTACAACATTCAGTGTGTGATATTCAAACCCAGCCTTATTTAAGGAAGTAATACCTTTTGGTATGCTGGGTGTCACACATTTCCTTTCTAAGGTAACAATTTTATCTTATGTTATTGAAAGTTATTTGCTCTCCATTTTCATTTCCCCCCCTCCCCTTTTTTAACTGACATATGACTCCTCATAAGAAGATACAAATGGCAATGCAACTGCAGAATGAAAATTGAGGTAGGCATAGATTTATATATGAAAAATGCTCAATGAGGAAGCATTTGAGGATTTAACTCAGAAATACCCATTTTGGCTGCTTTTGGAGAAGGTTTTACCTCCAGGGACCACCCATCTCCTCACCTTTCTTTGCTCCATAGGCAATTCACTGATTCCCAGAGACCCGACTGTTCAAACTGAGATCTGGATGGAAATCGTGTGATGCCTTTGCTGTGTGTCTGGGTTTCTCTCTTGGACAGACTGGTCTGCACTAATCAGGCCAGACCACCTCGTGTACCTGATCTGCTAGTTATACTAGTTATTCAGCTGGGTGACCCGCTGTCTGGGTAAGCCACAAGCATGCACCAGTCTCAGGTGGGGGTAGTTAAGCATTATCTGTGCTAATTGCTTTTTATTCTGGTCCATGGCTGGCCCTTCAGCTTGAAGCATGGTGTTCAGCAGGAGAGGCAAGCTGGGGAACAGAGGTGTTGCTGTCAGAAGCAATCACAGCAAACCGCAAATATGTAATTTCTGGGCCAGCACAGACAAAACCTTTGGTGCACACAGACGTGTACAGATCACCCTTTGCTCAGAAACCTAACCGGGGGTACAGATCACTGAGACAGACCTCAGAGTTTAAGAACATTTAAAAAGTAATCAAGAAATGGCAAGTGATCTTATAGCTAAGAAGCTGTCTCTAGTGGAGGAGTCTAGTGTGTGCTGTTAGCAGTGGGCTGGTCTGCTGATCAGCTGGGGTTACCACAGCACGCTCACCATAATCACGGAATCATGGAATTGTCAGAGTTGGAAGGGACCTCCAGAGATCATCTAGTCCAACTCCCCTGCTGAAGCAGGGTTGCCCAGACAGAGCACATCACTCAGGACGGCATCCAGGTGGGTCTTGAAGATCTCCAGAGAAGGGGACTCCACACCCTCCCTGGGCAGCCTGTCCCAGGGCTCTGGCACCCTCACCCTAAAGAAGTTTTTCCTCATATTTGAGTGGAACTTCCCATGTTCCAGCTTGTGCCCGTTGCCCCTTGTCCTGTCACTGAGAACCACTGAAAAGAGTCCGGCTCTCTCCTCCTTCAACCCACCCTTTAGGTACTTGTAAACATAGGTAAGGTCTCCCCTCAGCCTTCTCTTCTCCAGGCTAAAGAGCCCCAGCTCTCCCAGCCTTTCCTTATAAGGGAGATGCTCCAATCCCTCCATCATCTTAGTTGCCCTGTGCTGGACTCTTTCCAGTAGTTCCCTGTCTCTCTTGAACTGGGGAGCCCAGAACTGGACACAGTATTCCAGTTGTGGCCTCACCAGTGCAGAGCAGAGGGGGAGAATGACCTCCCTCGACCTACTGGCCACACTTTTCCCTATGCAGCCCAGAATTCCATTGGCCCTCTTGATGACAAGGGCACATTGCTGGCTTATGGAAAGTTTGCTGCTCCTTCTTTGCTTATGCGTGTCTTTCCTTCTGCTAGTTCTGCCTAAATTCCTAGGGATCCGTTCTAAGCTTTTCCCCAGATGAATCTGCATTACATGTGTTTGCAGCTATAAAGAAACATGAGAAATGGGGATGAACAATAGGTGCACGATCATGTTGCAGCGTCTGCTGCACTACTCACCCTTTCTCAGGTGATGGCCTTCCTGCTGTCATGCTCACACACCTGCAGGTATCAGAAGAGATCAGAGAACCTTTTAGCAAACAAAAAAAAATATATTTGGTACAAATACAGAACAAAAGCAATAAAACAAGTGGCCTTCCTGCACTTCTAATTTACCTGCCTTTCCATAGGCAGTCTGTCTCCCTCTGCCTCCCACCTTCATCCCAGACACATCCATTTCCCACTTCAGGAATCAAGGAACCAGATTATTGGGAGCAACCCCCTTATAAACAGTTAACAGCCTGGAATAAGCATTCCTCATTTTGATAAATCAAGGTTTAAAACTTGCTAGAAAACAGTTCTCAAAGTTAGTGATTTGCTGTTGTGCCTTTCAAACATATGCCGAGTGTCCTTATCTGTGAAGCCACTGAATAGTCTTTTTTTTTTTAACTACAAATCTATCCCTATCCTATGTTGACACAGTCTGTTTCAAATACTAAATTATTTATCATTACTCCTAGGTGCTTCGTGTATGACACTAAATTAACCTCCTCAATTAACACAGAAGAGAAATTGAAAAAACATGACATTCTGAGCTCAAAGTCTTCTCTAAATAGCATGAAAATGGAACACAATTGAATTTACCATTTAGGTCTTCTTAGTTCAAACCTTTCCTGCAGTTACATTAAGAAAAGATTATTCATTTGGGACTCATTTACGGCAATATTTTAAATACAAGATGATTTTCTGTTCTATACAGATATATTTAAGGGACATCAGTGATCAAACTCTCAAAAACAGAGTACTGTTATGTGCTTCAGGGACCAGTATAGCATGGCTAGAAATTCAATAATTATGCCACAAATCAACACTTCCTTTGTTTTCTCTCATTCTTTAAATTCATTCGTATTACAGTGCTCTCCTGGTGTCCAAAGACACACAAGGATAAAAATCGACACTTCACCAACGCTGATTTACAGATCAGACAGGCCAGTGGTATTCCTTAGAAAACTGTAGCAACACACACTGTCACTCCACTTATTATCTTCACTCTGGGTGAGTTGGGCGAGTGTGCTGTGGGGTGATTTTGTTAGTTTTCCAGCAAATACTGGTTTTAGTTTTGCTTCTGAGGGATGGGATTTGGGAGGGGCTGTTTCATTTCAGAACTGATTAGGATTGTGAATTGGTAATTTTGGGACTTGATTACTAACAGCCGAGACGTTATGGGACATTCTGCACTGGAAGATTTGAAATGGCTGAGGGAAAGCTGCTCCTAGTGATTAATAACACCTTTGCTTTACGCTTCCTTCAGGCAACATGCTCTGAAAACAGCGTGTGGGAGGCTTGGGCTGTGCAACCAGGCTCAGCTGAGCGCAAGGGGTTTGTGTGCTCTTCATGAACCTACAGAACAGGGAGGAAATTCTTTGCCAAAGATGCAGGAGATGCATCTAAGCAGGAAGGACAATGTGAATGACCATCTAGGTTCTGGTTTATTACAGTAACTGGAACTTAAATGCTTCCACTCTGGCTGTCTGATCACACTGTAAGACACTAAAGGCACAGTCTCTTACTCCAAAAATAAGCAATCCACATAGTAAAGCTGTGGCTTTACATCTTGTGTACCACTGTGGCACTTATCCTTGTACTCGCAAATTCCAGTCATTCACTCCTAAGTGGCCTCCCTTGGGTGACCGGCTCCACAGCAGAACTTGGAGATCACCAGGAATGTGTGAGTATTTTTAAATTTTTTTTTTTTTTAAATGCAAGGGATTAAACTAGGTCTCTTTCAAGCAGAGCTCCAGCGTTTACTCCTTCAGTTATTCTGAGGGAAATACAGGCAAATGCATTCAGAAAGCTGGATGCATTTGGCTCTTACACCTGGTAGTGCAGGTGTAGTGGCTGGGCTTTTTTCTATTTAACATGCTGACAGATCACAGTGTCACAGTGTGTGTTTCAGTGTGATTCCAGCACCCCATGGATGGTGATGAAAGAAAGGCAGCTCCCCTTTATTCTCCCGCAAATCCTGGTGCTATACTTCCCCACCGTGTATCAACACAGCCCAGCTGGCTGTTTAGCTTATCCTCAGTCTACCTACATGCATATGCACAAAAATGTCCTGAAAATGCTTTTGAAGTTTTTTTCTAATGGTCCTTGCACTCTAGCCTGACTACAAGCAGTAGTGTCAAAAATAGCAGACTTATTCCAGAAATAAGTGAACCTGTAACTGGTCAGAAAACCACCAGTATGAAGTACTCACCTGGGAAATACCCTGCGGCTGTAGGGGTCTCCTTGTGCTCCCACACTGCTGATGTGCACTAGAAACAGGCTCATTCCACGTAAAAACACACTCTTCAACCTGAGGGGAGTCCAGACCTGCTTGTGTGAGGGATGAGAGAGCTTTAATGCCATGCACATGTTGTTCTTGTTGTCCTGTGTTCATTAGTGTTAATTGCTGAAGCACAAGTTATCACAAGTGATGGCAACCAGTGAGGAAATCCCCAAATGACCCTAGAAAGCCTAGTTCTGTCCTCAGTTAAAACACTTTAGAGCAAAGCCCAGCCCTTTTTACTAGCTAGGAAGAATTTTCTATAGTCAAAAACTTAAATAGAAACAGGACTAATACATACCTGGAGCTGTGGATTAGCAAAAATGTAGGGAATTCATTAGGAAGTGGAGATCTTTCTAATTAGAGAGCTCAATATAACCATCTGCTTAGTACAGCAGGGAGGGAATAGTTCAAAAAGGCAAAAGTATTAAGCTCCAACAATTTAAGAATCCGACAGGCATGAGATGGCTCATCACTTCTGTTTTTTTGCACACTAACAAAGCTGGATTTAACCATAATGAAAATATCTTTTTTCTCCTTCTTGAAAAAAACATAATGAGAATGCAGCATTGTGGATTTTTGTTTGGGGTTTTATTTTGGTTTAGGTTTTTTTTTTTCCTCTAAGTGTGTTTGTATAAAGTTTCAGGCACAGATTTCTCTAACTTTTTATTGAAGTCTTCACAAGTACTCTCTCTTCAACAATGTATCTAAAGACATTTTGATGTATAAAAGCTCATGAAGAGTGGTTAATGTGATAAAAGCAGAAGCTTGAAGCAATGACATCTAAAGAGAGTCTGTCTGAAGATCTTGAAATCAGATAGAATAAAGAGAAGGCTAAAATGACAAACATGTTTGATCTTATGTACTTAAACAGAAAATCATTTCTGAGCCCTGTCTTATCCTATAAAAGAGCTGATGAATGTCTTGGATTTAGATACATGTAGCTATATTTGCTACTGAGAAAATTACATACTTGCCCCTTTGCACTAGTACTGTATTTTGGGAGTTTATTGATTTAAAAACCCAAATCAACCACTTCATTCCTCCTCCCCTCTCTGCCTAAAAAAGTATTCAAGTGGAAAACAGAAGTCAGCTTTCTTATACAAGGAAGGAATTAATTTTCTTAAGGAAAGCAATGAAATGCCTCCAAAAATGAAGTACTGAGGTGATTTTGGGGTCAAGTAGGGAAGAGCAATGCACACAGAAGTAGCTGTTGAGTCAAGTGCAGTCCCTGTAACACAACTATGCCATTTACAGGGGAAAGGGCAGGTAATTAGGGTGAGAGAAGAAAATTTCTATGGCATTAAACCTGTAAATTAAGAGGGGAATATGGAGGAAATAATATGGTGTAAGCCTTAAACCTGTCATTTCCATATTCAAGTCTGGAGCTCATGGATCAAGACAAGCAGAGAGCTTGGTAACAACAAGGTAATGGTGATCATCCAGCTGACCTTGAATTTATCAATGGACTTGTACAGGCACAGACAAGCTCAGACCTAGAGCCTTTCCTTTAAAAATGCAGGCTCCATTCTTGCAGAAATAAAGGAAACTTGCTTGTATTTTGAAATACTTCTTCCCCCAAGCCCGTAAAGCCTTTAAAAATGTTTTTTTACACAAGAAAACTAATTTTTCTTGTCTGCATTCAGAAGATGCCTCGTTCAGCTCTTCCAACTACAGAAAGCTTTTAGGGTTCCATGGCCCTGATTCAGTAAAGCATTTAAGTAGCTGCTTTATTGTAAGTGTAGCATTATATATAGAACTCTGAGATCCACATTCAGGGGCAAGAAGGCCTTGAAACTAAATAATGCTGCATTAGAAAAATTCATCTCTATTAAATACTGCCCCGCTTCTTCATCTTGCAAGGAGGTGCAAAGAGAAGAGCAAAAGACTGAGGCTGTGGTTTCTAATTACTGATCCACCTGCCCAGCACAGCAGCCTTGCTTGTGTTTACCAGCACACTCCCTTTCTCACAACCTGATTTTCTTCCCCCCACACACACTCTCCAGAGGACCCATATGTTATCTTTGGGTAGTTACTGCTGTCTGTGTCCCAAGCAAGGATGTGTCAACATCCTTGTGTTCTTGTGAGCAAGTCACTGTCCCAAGTGCAAAGTATCTGCACAAACAAAACCTCTACTTTCATGCAATACAAACTGCTAAAGAAGAGTAAGGGAAAGCATCGGCTTTAGAGCAGCAGAGGCTGGGGCCACCCAAGCCCTGTGCGAGGGCTCCAGTCAGTGGAGAGCAGCAGCTTTAATATTACTTTAGAGACTCTCCAATTCCTTACGCACCCACATCTCTGGTATTACGCTGAAGTTACACTTGAATGTACAATATTTGCATTCCACTTGCTAATTCATGGTGCTTGTTCTCTCTAATCTCAACATCACAGCACAAATCCTTTTCATGCTCTATTTCCTATGCAGTGCAGCTTCCTGGTTTTGTAAGCAACATTATTTTTCCCATCGAAGTTATTTTCTATAGTAGACTATGAACTAGCTCTAACTTTTTCTCACCTTCCCCACTTTTCAGAAGGAGCTACACAAACAAAAGTCAAAGGAATTTTTTCTATTACCTTTTTAATCACCTTACCGGCTACTGAAAAAGTGCTGGTGACTTCTCGTTTTCCTCTTCTGAGGCCTGTTTCAAAGCTATCGAGAGCTGTTACATTCACAGGACTGTGGAAAAAACTACTTCTGGCCAGTAGACAATGAAAGTAGCCATAAGACATCACTGTGAACATACTCAGGAGTCAGTTGAGGAAGAGGAGAAAGACAGTCTGCTGAAGGCAGCCTTACACCTTCATTGATAGAATCAATACAGATTCTATCTGTAAATGTGAATCCTGAAGGTGGTAGGGTAGCAGAAGAAAGGTCTATGTGGAAAATAGGATGAGTCTGTGGAATACCATGAAGGGTGACAATTTCTGCAGCTGCTATCCAGGCCCACAGCTAAATGTACCTAACCTAAATCAGCACATTTCTATGTGAGAAGTTGTCAGCTGACCCTGATGGACACCAACCAAAATATCCACTCACTCAGTTTTTATTTGTTTTCTGTGATGTCTGCAATGTCACACCAGAACTGGTAGATCTCAGCCTGTCCTGGTTTAAGGTCTGGTTTGGCACTCAGAGAATGTCACGTTGAGTCAAGGCTCATTCATTAGTTTTATATCTGCTGACTTTACACTAAGAAATGATTTCAGGATCCATTTCCTAGTTCTATAGTGGGGAATATAGGATTTCTTACATACACAACCTGCAAAATGCTGTAGGAGAAAACACAGCCTGTGCTGTGCAGTATAATTTAGACCATCTGTAATGACAAATCTTTCCAAGTTATATTTTTGCTGGAGCGCTCTGACATTTCTCTGTGCTGGGGTATGAGCTATAGAACAGCGATTCTCAACAGACATCAACAGAAGTGTCCCCAGCTTCAGCAACACCGCAGCTCTTTAAATAACGCCTTGTCCATGTGCATGGTCACACACAATGGAAGTTCTGATATATCCACTTTTATTCCCTCAATGTTTGCTTTCCACTCATAGAGGAAATGGTATGTTTTTTTCTTTTGGCTGTGTGACAACAAGTTTTAGTTCTCTTTCATTTCCTTATGAAGGTATCCTTCCTAAGTATGTCAGGACACAGCAGCAAGGCATTTTTGCATGGTTTATAATTAAAAACTCATCACAAACTTTACTTTTTGCAGCGTGCAGGGGCAAGGAAATATCCAGTGTTATTGTTCAAGTCCACTTTATACTGTGTGCTTAATAGTAGCGACGTGGGTGAAGCAGAGTCAGTGAGCATTAACAGCAGCACATGCTTTAATTGCCTGCTCATTTCTTCTGTCTTCTTTTCTTCTGAGCTCAGAAATGACTCGAACACACATGGCACAATAGAAACCGGCTCCATGTCGTGTCTTAAATTCCTGTGGATTTTTGCTGTGTTCAGTGAAGGTGCAGAACAATTGCATTAGTCCTCCGGGAACACAGATTGTATCTGTAACACATGAAGCTGGTTTTGAAAGTGTCTCCCTGTTGCTGTCCCTCTGTGGAGGGAAAAGTAAAGGCCAAGCTGCGTGGCTGGCACTCAGCTGTACAAATGTCACTCTGGCTGCTCCTCCGGTTGCCACCTCAGATCAGCAAGGCTCTTCTGCAAGTCCTGGGCTACATCCACTGGCCTGTGATGGATGTCTCTGGTTTTCAGGCAACTGAAGTTCAATTTTTGGGCCTTCAGATCACGTTTCTGGTTCTGCAACAAGTTCATCTGAGACTTAAAGCAAAACTCTCAATTCTTCTGCAAGACACAGATAATGATCATTTCTATTTTCAGCAGTAGGAGGCTCAGAGAAGAACAGGAGTTACTACATGGACGTCTAGATCCTCGATCTTGGCTGATCCTCAGGCACTAGACCATTGAGATCTGTTTCATCTCTCTCTCTCCAAGCTGTTGGCAACTCTGGCCAAGAGAACAGCCTGCAGGCATTTGAGACTGGATGTTTTAAAATGTTATTTCTGCTTTAGGCTAAAAAACATAACCGTTTTGGGACAAGTTATTTGCTGCTGCTATGCCACGATCACTGCCACTCCGTGGCAGGAAGGCTCGACTCATCCATAGCTTGCACTCAAAATCACTGACCCTTCTACTTGTTCATCTCCTGTTCTCTGAAGTACCACCATCTGCACACTAAGTGGGATGTAGTACACAGCCATATTTTTATTCTCTTCTGGAAAAAAACAACTTGATGGGCTCAATTATTCTATCCCCTAGACTAAAATGCTTTCTACACAGTGGCGTGCTACATATGTTTTTGCCTTACCTGAATATTAACAGAATACCTGTTTCTGCCTCTAAATTATGGGCTAGGTCAGTGCCCTTAAAAGATAGCTATACCAATTTTCCCTTTTTACATTTCTGCCACTAATTCAGAATTATAAAATACATAATTAGACTGCACAAATTTTCATTCTCTCTTGTGCAGCACTTAAAATGTTGTGTTCATTTACCAAATGTTTTGTTTCAATATTTATGGTCTGGATGATTTTCATGTGTCTTGGATTACTGTAGATTCTCCAGAAGCTCCTTTCAAAAGTCCTTATTTCTGAAAACCACCTTTGTGTGTTTTTTCTTTTCACACTGCTCTCCAGCACACACCTTCAGAGTCACCTGCATTCTTTTTCTTTCTGTTTTAAATAAACAAGAAATCGGCGGTGAATAAGACTTTAAAAATAACCAATTATATTTTACTTGGAAGCACACAGTATGAGCTTCAACTAAACCATTAGAATAGTTTGGACAAATTGCCTTTTCTCTGACGGGTATTTTTCCAGACTTCTTGGGTGGGGACAAGGCAAGCGTGCAGAGCTGGGGCGAGGAGAGCAGTTCAGGGGTTGGAGCCTGCAGGACGTGGAATTTTGTGCTTCACAAATCGTTGAGCTGTAGCCTGATCTTTTGGGGAGCACTCCATTTAAAAACTGAGCTGGAAGAATATGGTCTAGTGTAAGGTTAAACTGTTCTATTGAAAATGGACAAACCAAAACTCATTTGCCAGGTTTGGCTGACAATACCGAGCAATAAGCCAGGGATTTTAATGCCTTTGCTACATGCAAAAGCCAGTTCAACTATGAAGGCTTTTAGCGTTGTAGGGGGTTGAGCAGAGACAAATAGAGGGTTATTCTCTACTGCTCTTTCCTGTCAAAAAACCTAAGGGGGGAGAGGAATCATCTCTTGAATCTTGTTGCCATGGGCAAATTCCAGTTGAGGAAAGCAGTCTCTCCCCTCTGAGAGGAGGTGGTTCCTGGGCTGTGAGCTGTGGTGCTTCCACAGAGGACAAAGTGCCGCACTGGGGCTTACTGCTATACAAATGTGATTGCTTTGTTGATCATCAAGAAAGATGTCATGTCATTCACAAGCAGCATGCTGGAAAAAAGACTTTTTCATGGGATCATTTGTAGTTTACAATTTAACACAAAACCTGTTAAAGCACAAAAGCAGTCTGTTATAGTCCAGAAAGACTGTGCACAGCAACTTTTGGTGTTTATTTATGAAAACAATACCGTGTGGTTCCAGTGGGAACTGATCAAGTTGCATAAAAGATTTAAGAGTCCATTCTGTAGCTGTAATAATGCTTTTAGCACTTTCTCACATCCTTCCCTCTATTTCAACATAGTGGCTTGTGCTAGTTTATCTTTTGGACCATAAACCATTTTATGCCTTCAGTATTTTGGAAGTGGTATCAGGATAAAACAGATTTAAGCCTCAAAATAATACACATATTTTCTGTTTGAAAATGTGTTAAAACTAAAAAATGTTAGTTTTTGAGAAACTAACTGCATGTGAAACTATTAGCACAGGATTGGTAATACCTTCGAATATCACTCTAAAAGCAATGGCAGGTTCATGTTAACAACTAATTCTGTTTTAATACAACTCTGTTGAAAAATTCATCACTGAAACTTCATGTTCAAGAAAAAGTATGATTCTTCTCTGAGACCTTAAGCAATTTATTTTGTTTTGTTTTGCTTTTAATAATTTAATCAAAAGAGTTCTTGAAGCCTTTTATGAAAACTAAGGGGTTTAGGGCCAGGGGTTTTTAGTTCTTTAAAATTACTACAGATTTTTGAGCCATATCCAGGCTTTTCCAAATGTTCAGCAGGTAAATATGCTAAAATGAACAGCTCCAATTCAA
>JAOXNO010000007.1:2889060-2899713 GCA_028565335.1 Limnodromus scolopaceus
GGGTTCAAGGCCAGGTTGGAGGGGGCTTGGAGCAACCTGGTCTGGTGGGAGGTGTCCCTGCCCAGGGCAGGCGGTGGGACTGGGGGGGCTTTAAGGAACTTCCAACCCAAACCGTTCTATGATTGTAGGAAGGCAGCCGCCAGGCAGTCTGCAAATGAGAGGGTTTCAAATGTCCCTAAAAACTGCTTGTTCTCCTGCCGCACATTAAGTCCTTTTTTGCATGATTCTGTTATTGATTATTGTGTTGAAAATGATGATTAATTAGGAAGACAGAGCACACTCCCAAAGCGCACTCGTGGCCTGGCAGAAATGGCAGCTCCTTGTGCAGACACCCGAGGGCACCTCGTTGCCGTGAGAGTTCACTAGGGAAGCGCTGCTTCAGCAAACACAAACAGGGTAAAGCAAGGGCTTTTGTGTCAGAGGGACCCCACGGAGTAATGTGCTGCAGATTAAGGGAACAATCATGTTTTGAACTAATAACAGATTAAATGATAAAAATCAACAGTGTTCTAGGAAGGATACTGATAACACTATTTCACCAGGGTTTTTAAAACCCACATATATCATCTTATTCAATCCCCTTCACTAAAAAATTAGATTCTCAGGGATAGTTTTATTCCCTCAGGAGAACCTGTATGAAATACATAATTATGAGAGACAAACCAGGTTAGAAGAAATTGTTCTGGGCAGAACAGTTAGTTACAGTTAGCAAAAATAAAAACACTTCTCTCCATATCTCGTACTTCTTGAAGCAGAAGAGAAAATAGCATACAAAGTTAATAACAAATAACAAAAAAAAAAAAAAAAAGAGGAAAAACAAGCAATGAGGATGAAAGCAAAAGCAAGGACCCTACATCTCTCCTCCTTCTAGCAGGCAGCGCTGAGCAGGACAGAGAGGAGGACAAGGAGAACGTTTAGAAGCAGCTGACGGGAGGGAATCGCACACCCGGGCACCGAGAGACAAAGCGACTCCCACAGACAGACCCCCAAAGCTACTTTACAGCTGGGCAGAAATGAGCCTGCCCCATCTCTAGCAGCTCCTGCCAGCTAATAGCAGCAGAACTGTCCCTGTTACAGGGAAAGGGAATAACGTTAAATAGTCCAAAGTAATTCATGGCTTACAGTTTTATTATTGACATTCAAGTAAACCATCAGCTCCTCTGGCGAGCGATATTTCTAATTGATTTGAAATTGTGATATACCTATTATTCAATCAACTCAGTTTTGCAAACTAAATTGATATCTGAAACCGTTCCAAGGGATATAATGATAATGTAGTAGCTACATGTTTAAAAGAGGAGAAAAAGTAAACCATCTGTTTGCTTTTGTATCGTAATATAAAACATATCCTTGCCATCTCTTTTGATTTTGCCACTGTACTCCTTTGAAGAACGCCACAGAAGAAAAGTGCTTAGGCTATAGCTGCCTTTCATCATACTCCCCAAATCTTAGTCCTCTTTTACAGCAAATCATTACAATTCTATTCATCTTTTCATGCCTATAATCCAGAGTTTCAAGCACATTCTTGGATATAAAGGCCATTTGGGACAAACATAAATTGATGAAACATTGGCCTTGTCTTCTAAGCATTTCAAAAAGATGACATATATTTCAGTATTCAAATTCTTCTAGAAGTGAGGCGCAGCAGTGAATAAAGCAGAACTGAGTAAATTCACATCTGATCATTTATTTGTGATTTCACTTTTTAAAATCACTTTGTCAAATCTTCCTGAGCTTCCTCAATAACGAAGCAGGAGAAGAGGAGTGTTTCCACCGAGATACCGAACCTGATTCTTGAAAACATGGCACAAAAAATGTTCAATGTAGTTTCCTTCCTGCTCTCCTAGTGCTCACACTGCCCTCGGAAGTTCAGTAGCTCTTCTCAGGCAGACCAAGGTGATCAGCAGGAACAAAGTCCACATTCACAACTAATATCATTCATGATCAATTGTTCCTACCACGCTCACCGTCTCGTACTGAATTCTTGCGTGCGCAAAGGCAGGCCATAGCCACTGCTGCAACTGTAATTAGGGTTCACTGAGTTGCTACTTCCATTATCAAACCCAATTTCCAAGGTTTAATAAGTCAGCGGTTCCAGTTACACAGGGCTGAAACGTGACATTCAAGTTATCAGCAGAGACACAGTTTGTGCTTGTCTGTTTATCAACAGCACAATTTAAATCCTCCGCTGTTGCTGAATCGGAGATCTAAGCAGCATGGCTTGCATCTTCCTGTTTAGGACTTATATGCTCCGAAAAACAAGTTTCCCTCTGGGGGAAGCAAGCACAGCCGTGTTGCAGTGAAGGCGTTAGAAAGGCCTCCTGTCCAACAAACTTGGTGCTTATTCCCATCGCTCCTTGTTCGGCCGCACGGTCTCCAGGGAACAGAATAAGTTGGCCACTTAGTTTTGACACAGCCATGCCAAAATTAAGCAAGCTGGTAATTCTGGGTGCACAACCTTCATGACCTGATTGTATCAAGAGCTTGAAGCAGGGAAGACCTATAATCCATACTGTACACCTTTCCAGGGACCTCACGGGGTAAGCTGGGACAGAAGGTCCCTGTGTTTCTGATGGCCACATGGCTGAAGGCTGCGTCCCAGAGCAAGGGGCAGGGCCAGAGGCAGCCTCTGCCCACTCCTCTGCCCCCACACAGGGGGATTTATCTCACTCATCAACCAGCATCACACCAAGTTTGCATCTAGTCTTCCAGGATGGACACAGCCAGCCTTCTACTGCTCTTCCCTTTAATCTCCGAGTTCGGAGACAATCACATTAGGAAGAAGAAAAGGTGTAACCTGTAAGTTTGGCAAATTTTGCACATAAAATCAGGTACAAGTGCTAAACGTAATACACATAGGTGCAAAAATGGAAAATACATCTGCAAAATGGTAGCTGAGACTTCGTATCCCAACTATCAATCTCTTCTTCTGGACACAAAATCCACCAGTGTCCCACAGCAATCGGGTTATTGTACCTGTAAGAGTCAAACTCTCAATGAGACAGCAGCCGGTGTGATCTACCAAACTGTCTGGATCCAGCTTGGGTTTGGCTTCATGGTCTGTTGTTAGTACAGAAAAGGAATTAAGTCTCCTCCTGTATAAGAAACAGCACAAGGAACCGAAATGAAGCACTGGGGGAAGTATCTCCCAATTTTTTTTCACCAAAGCTATTCACATAGAATATAGAGAAAAAATAAAAGAACACCTAAAGTGCTTTTTGCATCATAAAGCAACACTGAATTCAACCTTAGTTCCTAAGAAGTGGAATTTTCAAAGCTGCATATGTAGGTCAGGTACGCAGGCCCCACAGAAATGCAACAACTTGGCCAGGTTATTTCTGAAACACCTACTTGGAAAGAGAACAGATTTGGACAAATTCTTAGAGAGTTAAAGTCAACACAGGCCTTTCCACTTGGGATGAAACACCAGCTGAGAGCTGACAACTTTCATCTTTTCAGGTGTCAGAGCTTTGGCCTCTGCAAAAAGGTGAAGTTCAGAATCCTCCTGCACAAAAGAGAAAATGAATTTCATTCTCGGTCACGATAATGAGACTCTAGCCCTGAAAACGCTTCTTTCTCTGCTGCTCCAAACATTCAGTGACTCCACCTTGTCTCCATGGGGTCTCGGTGGCAGAGAAGGCCGGCACCCACAACATGGCCCATATCTGGCCCCAGAAGCGAGCAGGCTGGGGATATCTTGAGAAAACACCCAGGGGTTGGTTTATACAGTTTCATGTATGTTGATTTAGAAAAAAGGGCAGCACCAGAGCCCAACCATGTCACTGTAACAGCCTTTCCACGCTGGAGCAGCTGGTAGGTATCAGGAGCAAAGCTAAGCCTGGTAAATGAAACGTGTGTAAGGAGCTTGTGTAGATGTGCAGTGGAGGCAGGTCTGAAGTACACATCTCAGAGCTACAAGCAAGGCAACCGCTGCAATTACTCTGCATTTTTTTTGTCAGGAAGTCCCCATCAAACGCGGTCAATGCCATATGCCAACAGAGAGAGATGCTCCTTGGATTCTGTTTCATGCAAGAGAGTGGAAGTAAGAAAAAACCTGATCAAAATACTGCACCCTGTATCTTTCTATGGCTTCCTTACAGAGGCAGAACTTCCCATGTCAGAGTAAGTTCCTCCATCTAATACTATTCTGGTTTTAACATTATTTTACTCGGGAGTAATTCCCCTGAACTGTCGCAGCCCAAAGTATCCGCAAGGGATCGAGGGAAAACTTGTGCAGTGTGAAAAAAAGTGAAAAAATCATTAGTGAAACATTTCAAGAAGAAAAAAGACCAGCCTTGGTAGTAACAATCTTTATATAATAAGAACAATAATACTGTTGGGATAAGCAGGGTGTATGTCCATCATCTACTTACAATGTGACTTTCAATCTTCAATTTTTCTTTCATACTAGTGGGAATTCAGAGTGCTTCTCTCAAACCAATCTAATTATAAGAGTAAAAAAAGAGAATGGAATAATCAAATTCATGGATTTGGTTCTCCCTCCTGCGTTATGACACCTTCTTTTGGTTTAGTCCCGATTGTGAAAGCAACCAATGCTGAAACACGTCACAATGGAGCCAACGAGCACAGAGAACTTGTTAAACTGTCTTCAGTGTGTTATGTGATGTTCAATATTGATTTTGATTCCACTCGACTTCTATTAGAGTTATCTGTTCTACCCAGCTGCCAAATATACCTGCTCAGTAATGTGTCCAAATTCATTAACAGTTTTGTTTTAATAATATTTCATTTTAAAGTTTAATTTTATCCACACATTAGCTTCATATTACTTATGCAAATAAAAGCTTTATGGCTATATTAGCAATAATTCATTATCATTCCCTACTGGCTTAGTGAAGGAATTTGTAACTTTGGAGTACATCCAGAGCTTTTAATTGAAGATACTCAGGGAAGCCTACATTTAGTTAGAATCATTTGCACATACAAATTAAATATGATTAGCATAAGTCTCTAAAACTCTTCCCAGACTCAAAGATAGATTGTGACTTTTCCTCGAGTCCTGGCTGAAGGATGGAGTATTAAGGAGGAATCCAAGAGCATCCTCGGGAAGGAGGCTGTGACTTGCTGCTGGCATCCCAGACAGGAGAGTGATTTCTTTATTGAGAGTTACTCTGCTCCAATGTCACTGCTATGGCAGAGGTGACACTTGTCCCCTTCCTCACCTCTCTACCCCGTATCACCTCTAACCAGAGGGGGAGAAGAGAGCTGTGGCTCTGCCCAGGGTGATTTCCCTTCAGGGACCCAGACCAGGTGACAAGTGGTGGCAGGGAAGGAAGGAAACGTCCAGATTGCATGGGCAGGTGCAAAATCAGGAATGTTTTAGTTGCTGGGCCAGAGGGAATATGGTTTGGTGCAACTTTACTCTTTTCTGTTGCTTTACACCTCCACAACTAGCCCCACGCAGGGAACTTATATTGACTAAATATATAGAATACTACAAACATATAGAACTGGTAATAGTTTACCTTTTAGGTATCACCACAGAAGTTCTACAGGGCTGGGTCTTCTAAGCTCCAGTGATTCTGTCTCCAAAGGTGGAGGACTGGACCCTAAATTATCTCAACAACATATTGTGGATACTTATTTCTTTGTGCTCTAAATGAGCTCTTGCTGCATTAGGAACTGACTCATGTTTACTTTATTACATCCCATGTTGCACAAGGACTGTGGGTATCTTCCCCATCTCCTACAGAAGATGTTTTAATTAGCCAATTATATTAGTAAAAAGCAATCTAATTTCTAGGCCAAACAATAGCATGGCACAGATATTAAAATCAAATTAGCAAGACATACCAGTGTTTTCCTTTAGCGTGCAAAACCGACCTCCTGCACAGATAATTAGCATTATGTCTGCGTGGTGATCTGTAGCAGTGGAAAAACACAAACATGGTGAGTAATGAAGATGGTAACAGGTATCAGGATCTCCCTCTGCTGCCTCTCCCCAGCTTTTGCCCTTTTAATTTAGTTTATTAGTAATCACGGTCTGTCCTTTAAATATATGCTTTAGAAAACAAGGGCAGTATTTGCAAACAAGTAGCAGCGCTGCTTCCAGGAGACGAGAGCTACGCGTGATTCCCGGAGATTCTGCTCTCTGCTCACC
This sequence comes from Limnodromus scolopaceus, assembly GCA_028565335.1. Classification (NCBI taxonomy): domain Eukaryota; kingdom Metazoa; phylum Chordata; class Aves; order Charadriiformes; family Scolopacidae; genus Limnodromus; species Limnodromus scolopaceus. The sequence continues at coordinate 2,895,182 of JAOXNO010000007.1, forward strand.
GCAGACTTCCCGCACGGCACCGGCAAAGCCACACCATTTCCCTGCACTCCTGCTGCACGAGGATAAACGGTTTCCCACCTCCTTCCTCCCTCTATTTCACGTGATCGTTGGGAGACCGAAGATGCCTCACCATGAACAAGGCAGAGCAGTCAACCCCCGGGCACTTGCAGCTTCCTATGGTGAGGCACGGAAAAACTCCAGTAATGGAACCTTTCTCTCTGGTGGGAGAAACGAAGCTTTTCTCATAAAATACACATATTAAAAAGAAGAAGGGGGAGAGAGGGGAATAGATGTTACAGCCTCGACTCCATTCAGGCTTTGACTTTATTCCCAGCTATGAGTTTAAGCTGAAGCAGAGCATTAAAATGTTTGATCCAGGATGATGGGGGCTTTTGATTGCCAACTAGTGAGAGCTGAAAGGAATCTTTTATATTGTGCCTGGAATCCACCTTCCGAGATGGAAATCGTGTTCATTTGGGAATTAAAAAAAAGAGGTTTACAAAACAACTAGCTGCTTTGAAAACGTGTGTTCCCACCTGCTCCCCAAAAGAGAACAGCAGCCTGTCCATGGCCACTGTGGCAGCAGCCACGCTCCTGACAGCAGCCGGGCACAAAGGGAGCCTCTGGAAAGCAGCGGGGATTTGTCTGAGCAAGACATTTATCCCTCAAAGGGCAGGGCAGCGAGCGCCCGGCTCGGCAAAGCCAACAGATCAATTCTGCTTAACCCCTGAACTCTGAATCCTTATTACAACCTTTCGCAAGTTCTGAGGTGTAAAACCACCCCGAAACAAAACAAAGTCTGCCGTACTGGAAAGGTGGAAGAAATTGGTCAAGGGACCAGCCGTGCGGGGCTGTTGCCTGCCCCCCGCCCCCCCCGGGATGCAGAGCCCCCGGTACTGCAGCGCCATGAGCTGCATTAGCCTCAGCCCCAGAGCAGGGTCTGACCTGGGAGTCACTGCTCCCAAACGGGTGTGGTGACGGCCCAGGAACTCCCCACATCCCTACGGACACCTTGCTAATCCGCTCTAACCTCGGCGGTGAATAATTTCCCTACGTCAAACGGTAGCTCGTAAAGGTGCAGGACATCCACAATCTGATCCCAGATGTAATCTGTTACAAATGAGTGTAGGAGAGGGATGAGGACCGCAGGGACAACTGCTGCTTCCCTGCCTGTTGGTGCGTCGCCTGTTTCCAGCTGTATTTACTGTATCACTGCAGGGAAACTCTGGGAGGATTTACCATCGAGAAGAAAGGCAAATGAAATATAAGGTATTTCAGCGCTGTCCTGATGGAACTGCTCTCAACGTTGCTAATTACTCTTCTGAAGTTAATATTTCATTTTCTCTGAAGGAGCATAAGGTTCTTTTGCAGTTTTTGGATTCAGAATTCCTTCTCCCCAGAATGACCCCACCTGGTGTGCTGCTTACCTGCTACCCCGAAAGAAACAGTAAGATCATGCACTAGATGAAACCACACGTTCCATCAGCTAAACAAAAAATCAATTAAAAACTCAATTCTCAACATGCTCTCTGAAAAAAATGCATATGTATCCATATATTTTTGGAATCACCAATATTTGAACCTGTGACCCCAGGGCTTGCTGCACTCATTCCTGCTAAACAGTTGGCATTGATATTTTCTTAATTGGCTGCATCCAAAGAGGGATTAACATCAGTCTCTTACTAAGACCATGGCAATTTTTGTATCTCTTCAAAAGCACTTAGGTATGTCATTTCTTTCCCTATTTGCTACAGTAAATAAAATATTCAGAAATTACAGCTCAGTAATTGTGCAGAATTTCATGCAGGGGGGCTGCCTGTCACATTCACTTCAACTGTGTGACGTTACTTCTTCACTCGCTCACCCAGGATCCTCCTCCGTTCCACAAGCTGACCCTGCATTTTGCTGCATTTTTATTCTTGTCATCTTTGCCCCTCCCTCGAGGCAAAACAGAGCCACGGATATCAAGATTTGGTTTATAACCACCTAAACAAATGCCTACACCCAGGACGTGCTGAGAGAAGCCCAGAGAGGGGGTAACGATTCCCGATTGTGTTGCTGTCCTGTTCCTGATGAAACGGAATAGCTTTCAGCAGCGTTACAGATGGGTGTTGCCAACGTCCTGATACACACAGAGTTCCCAGCCCAGCAGCTGGAAGGCTCAGGGATCCTCACACACATCCCCCTTCGAGGGCTGGGACCACCAGCACTACAAACCCTTTGGACCACCAGCTTTGACCCCTTCACTGCCAACTCCTACAGCCCCCACAGCCCCCGGCAGACAGGGTGGCTCAGGCCATAGCACACCGTTGGGGAGTTCAGCCACCGCTTTCACCACAACCACCACACGATGGACCAGGGGCAGCACTGCTGGGCTCTGGGGAGGAGCCACCCAACCATCCTTCAGGTGGGGACTGCAGCCAAGATCCGACCACCACACTTGTGCTGCCCTTGGCAGCGTCTTTACAGAAAATGGGAACGTCCCTGTCACCTTGGGCTAACGAGCCTGGGTGGTTACCCAGTGAAGGCTCAAATATGGGTTGCAAATGTCCATGGCACCAGGAGATCACTTGGGTACTTGCAGCTCACGTTTGTGTTTTGCCATCACACTTCTCACTGCGTGTGACCAGTGGCAAAGAGGCACAGAAATAATTAGTTGAATGATCTTGGGCTTCTGCACCCCAATGTGGAACTGGGACGGGAACACAGAGACAACCAGCGCGCGAGAGCACACCGCGCAGGATCCCGTTGGGAACGCTCCGCAATCTAAGTTCTGGTGCCATGATTTCGGAATGAACTTCCCTCCCCCAGTGTTTAGCTACAAAGTGTTTGAGTAAAGAATGCTAAATTACATGCAAGTCACATTAAGAACAATCAGTCTCATGTAATAAGGAATCTAATAGTTCATAAATGAGATGCAAATTCATTTTTACGGGTGCACTATAATAAGCCAATTATTTCAGAGCTCTTCAATTATGCAGTTTCAAAAAGCTGAATTGCTTTAAAGAAATTTTTTTAAGAAGCTTTAGGTTGTTCCATAGCTTACAAGGAAAAGAAAGTATATCTGCCTTGCAAGCAACATTAAAAAAAAAACAACCAACCAAAACCCAGCCCCCCAAAACTTCGTGCCAAGACCCAAGCAGGAGCAACACAAACATAAAAGAATAATTTCCTTTCTGGAAAAAGAAACAACACTGAGATGTTCTTCCTGAACCCCCTGCACTGTTGTTCTTCCAAGAAACTGGGGACAGAGGAATGTAGGTGCTGTTTTGGTTTAAAACCAAACATAATTCTAAAGATTATGCAAAGGCAGAGCCAGTCTCATTTCTGCACTGTGCAAAAAAGTGAAACATCGCAAGAACCAGCCCCGTTCTCTCTGGCCTGGCTGGTAACATAAAATCCAACCTGCACCAAGTCAGCCCTCAGCTTGACTTAATGTTTTTTCCAAGTCAATCCCCATTTGGAGAAATTTTGCAAAACAAAAGGAAACCCACTGGCTTTCCATGGTGACACATTTTCACTGAAATCTTAATTTCCGCAGTTTTATTGCTGATGGTCACTTACAGGGAAACAGAAGCAAAACCAGGCCTGAAACAAAGACCACGCGAAGGAGCAAACTCTCTTTACAGTTTTATGCCTGTTTAAGGCTTTTGCTGCACTGATTGCTGCATTCAGCGCTGCTCTCCACAGCATCTCACTACTGAGCCCTGGCAGCTGCTTTTGGCGTGTCATTTTTAACTGGGACAGAACAGTTAGAACACTGCGTGTGCAGCTCCTATCTCTAATGCAACCCTGCCTCATTCACAGACCCACAAAACACTTTACTGGGGTGGATTACAAAGAAATTGAAAAATCGCAGCTGTTTCGGTCTTGGCCACACAACAATGATGAACTTAGTCTTAATACGATCATAACATGCAGTGCCAGCCTCCATTTCTGCTACTCGCCATCCTTATTTATGCTGTTAAAACTCACATTGTGGCCTCAAGAACAAGGAATTTCCAAAACCTGTTCATACAGAACTCGGGCACCGTGCCAGCACAGCTATAAGGCGCTGGACTCCCGCCCCATCTTCCTCCTTATCATTTAACCTTTTTCCACACGTTAACCGAGGAAAGACTTCCCTCTCTGAATAATGAATAGTTGTATTTTTCAGCCTTTGCTTGCAAAGTGTTTGGACCGAATCTGTCCCGCTACCCCGAAGGCTGCCAGCCGCTGCCGCATGGGCTGCCAGGCCAGGTACACACAGCGCTGTCTGCATGTCCTGGGCTGCTGAGGCCTACCTTCCCCAGGCCCACCTCCCTTCCCCAGGCCCTCCTTCCTCAGGCCCACCTTCTCCCCGAAGCCCACCTTCCTTCCCCAGGCCCACCTTCTTCCCAAGGTTCACCTTCCCTCCGAGGCCCACCTTCCTTCCCCAGGCCCACCTTCCCAAGGCCCACCTTCTTCCCAAGGCCCAGCTTATTTTGTGCTTTTGACGTTCCTACAGCACACATTTTATTATCTAACAGGAGCGAGATGTTGTACATGACTTT
>JAOXNO010000007.1:2899813-2939931 GCA_028565335.1 Limnodromus scolopaceus
CTTCCGTCCCCTGGCCCACCGTCCTTCCCCAGGCCCACCTTCTTCCCAAGGCCCACCTTCCTTCCCCAGGCCCACCTTCTTCCCAAGGCTCACCTTTCCCCTGAGGCCCACCTTCCCCCTGAGGCCCACCTTCCTTCCCCAGGCCTACCTTCAGGCTCTACACTCTCCCTCACCTCTTGCCCTCCTGTGGCAAATGCAATACTGGGATCCACTGGCCCAAGTCCCCTGGTCCCTCTTAAACGCCTTCTGCTGCCCCACAGGTATGCACAGCTTCCAGTGTAGCCTCTCTCGGGAACGCCATGACAGGAAAGCAAGAAATACATCCAGGAGAGTTAAGGCAGGATTCATATAGAGAAGCCATATCTTAGTCTAAACCAATCCTCACTGCTGAAAACTGGCACAAGCCGTTAGGCACAGAGGCTCGTCTTTTCAGATCCGAACACCAGGAGAAGTCTCGAGATCTGCCCTGTGTGATCGCTCTCCAGTTGCATTTCTTTTTGAACCCTGCCACTTCCATGTCAGAATTCAAGTAGGTTTATGTGTCTGAAGCCCATCAGCCGGTCACGTAAAGCCACAGCCTCTGCTTCGCTATCTTGTCTTAATGCAACTTTACCACTAAAACTGTTACAGGGGTAACAGTTGGGGTAACTGTTGGCTAACCATCCCAGAGCTCTCTGGTTAAAGCCCTACAGAGTTACAGGATGCTGAAAAGCAGGAAAACTTCTAACATTTCCCCCTCCTCGCCATGCCCGTTCCCAGCCTTTCCCAGGTCTGCTCCCAGGTGCGGTCCGACGGCTCTGCCAAATCTTCCTGGGCACAACACCCCCACAGATCAAGTTTCTGAGTAGCAGCAAAAGAGGCAATAAAGATAAATTATAACATAGCCTTCTACACTCTTTAAATTTTCTAGAGGTAATACAACATTGACATCCAGATTTAGAATTAATTGTTTAGCTTTCAAAATGTTTTTTGATCAAGGCTTAGAAGAACGTACATCAGAGTTTGAACACATTCCTATCTAAATCCACATGTACAATCAGAAAATGATCCTCATTTTAACAAAGGCCATATTAAAAAAACCAGAAATATAAAAAAGTGTTGTGAAGCATCCAACACCTGGATCAGGATTTTGTGACTGGAGGCTGCGGGAGGCTCAGAGGTAGCTTTTGAGAAGGACATGACCTAGCAGAGCTGTCCTGAAAGTGACATCTGAATCTGCAGCCACTTGACCTTCTGCGACAGAGGAATTTTAATAGTATTCTGGCCTTATATACAATGCTGTAAACTATATTGTGAATACACACATCAGTCTTGGGTAAGAAGCTTAATAATAAATTAGTTAATTTTTTTCCTTCGGCCAAAAGGCAGCGCAAGCCATAGCTTTATTTACAAAAGGTTAAACATTCCTTTAATTGGATTGCTGGCATTTAAGTGTGTGGCAGAATATCCTTCAGCGGTGTCCCTTTTATTTGTGACTGGAGGAGTGCCTAGAGAAATGCCAAGGGAAGATTTCGTTTTAATAAAAAAGAGAAGCTTAAGATCCCTTTGGAGGCTTACGTTACGTCTCAAAACTACCATGAACTAATGAATTTAATCTAAAAGGTCCCCAACCACAGGACCAAAGAGAAATTGCAACACTGGCAGAGCCTGACCACGCTGACTTTCTGTGCGTGTTAGCAGCTGTATCTTGGTGCTTTTACATTCTGTTACGAATACAAACACACACATCTGAAAGTTTTTAGTCATTTAAAAGATATTTTAAAATAAGAAATACAGTTGCCCTACAGCATCCTAAAGACACTTCAAAGAACCACTCGTGTCAGAGAGTTGCACATAAATAGAGCAAAGGAAAATCCACAGCCCCTCTTCCCCTGAGTCACTCTTTGGAAAAAATTACACGCAAAAAAATTGTACTGTCTGCAAGAAAAATAGCCCCTTGTTGGCTCATATCAGGGTCAAGCTGAGGACCCAATTCTGCACGGTGCTGGGAGCTGAGCAACCGCAGCACTACTGGGCTGAGTTATTATCTCACAGTTATTATATGCACAGTATGGAAGTCTCCTGGGAGAGCAGCTAATGTACACTTCGCCTCCCTAGAAACTACGGTGGGAATTTATGAGGAAAGAAAATAGGGTCTATAAATTACACAAAGGACCTTTAAGTAGAGGTATAGGTTTCATTACTGGAGCATGTTACTGGATGGCCAAAATTAAAAACAGCTTCTAGAAAGTGGATTGCATTTAACTTTCCATTTGGGGGAAAAGAAAAAGAGAAACAATTTCAAACACGGCCTCAATTAACTGGGCAAGATAAAGTATGATGCCAAGTTTGCATCGACACAGCAAGTGACCAACACGTAAGCTACCACCCTTCAGGTACCTCTACTTTAACATCTCATTTTGCTTTCTAAAATGTGATAACTAAAACATTGCCTTAATGCTACAATGGATTTGAGAGCAGAATCTATCTATTTTATTAATGCCTTAGAAAGTATGAGTCTCTAATGCTTGTGCAGAGGTTGAGCTCCGATACGCTGCAGCTGATGAGCTGTAAGAGAAGAGGTACCACTGGAGAATGTCAGCAAGGAAAATCCTACTCCAAGATTTTCCTAACTCTGCTGGGATGAAGTGCAGGAGCCACTTCCCCACCTACAAACCACCCCAAAGTTTGCACTCATCAAACCTCCCATCCCATCACACCCACCTGGTGAGGGAGAATTCTCCAGAGACAAAGTTTCCCCCTAACTGTACCTACAGTCTGAAGCATTTCAACATAAAGAACCGCAGTATTTGGGGCATTCCGGCTCTTTTCTCACCAGACACCCGTGTTCCCAAGAAGTACCAAACACCCAAGAAACCAAACTTCCCTACCTCAGAGATTTCCAGTATTGCTTTGCTGTTTAAAGGTGCAGCTCCCAGTGCTTACCTGGGATGCTCCCAGTTAATGAAACTGGGAGTATTACTCCTTTGTGGTGGTACAGAAAATCTGGAGAAATAACTATGAATAGTTGAACAATCCAGAAACCAGAAGGCACATCAAAAGAATCCACAACTGCGTTAAAGCAAGAGTTGGTTATTTTCAAGTCACTAAGACAATTTTTATATATTTGCAGTTGGCAACCCTGAATTTCCCAATTCTATCTTCATACTTGAAGAGAGGAAGTCTCACCAGTCCCAAAAATCAAGATGCAGGTTTCTTTCCACCACAGACCTTCAAACAGAGTTGGTGGCACTCAGGCCTTCTTGGAGCGGAAGAATCCAAATTCAAACAGAACGCTTCACATTCACGTGCCTATTTCGTCACACTGATGCTTGGAAAGAGAGACAGAGAAAGGAAACAAATATTTCAAGTTTTGACAATCTGGAATGGTGTTTCACTCCAAAACGTTAATTGTTTGTAATCATGGATACTAATATTTAGAACTACTGAAGACAAAAATAAAATGTCTCATGTAAGGTTAGGCAAAGCATTCACCCAGCCTCAGAAAGAATTTTTTTCCTTTATTATTTTGTTTTCTTCATCATTCTAAACCAACCCTTCTGGTTTGATCTGAAATGAAAACAAATCTTTAACAAACACTTATTTGTGCTGGGTTTATCGTCCTGCCCGCATCCAGCTCGTGGAAGTGGGGGCTTCCTTCTTATGGGACAAAGTCAGTGAGGAAAAAAGAAAAGCCCTGGCAATATCAGCTTCAGTTTCTTCTGTTCTGCAGCCACATATTTGTCCTTTGAGTCATGATTATTTGACTCCAGTTGCCACGCTCTGTACTGGATTTTTACATTTAATGAGGTTGCAGGCTGCTGCTTTTCACTATTACCCTTAATCAAGTTTTATTGATCACTGGGATGCAGCTTCAATGGAGAGAACATTACAAACAAATGGAAAAGCTGCCCAGAAGCTACTGGGAAGCTTTTTGTGTTATGGAAAAAAAATACCCAATGTTAAAAAATAATGTCATTGCCTCTCCCATTCAATCCTTTGCACACTCCTTGCTGTGAAGTCCCTAAAAGAGATTGTGATGACCCTGCACTAGAGGGTACCCCTGTGATCCCCTGTTGAAATCCACTGATTTCACCAGCCTGACCGTTCCTGGATGCAGATGCTGAGCCAAGAGCTGGAGCCAGGAGCATCGCTCAGTCTCAATTTAACACAACAGGTAAAAACCACATTCTCTTATGCAGCCTCTCTGTCCCTCAGACAGAAGGAAACCTGCAGAAGGCTGAAGGGAAGGCTGGTGAAACACAAAGGTTATTTATCTTGCGATTATCTGTAACCAACTCAGTCACCCAGGAGTTAAGGGCACATCGATCACCAGGCCAGGGACCAGCCCAGGTAACACACTTGCAGAGAATTACCAAATCCAAAAAAGTGACCAGCTTATTCTCATCATAGAGGATTAAATTTAAATGTATTTAGTATTCTAAATTAAAATCCATTGTTAGAAATTAAATCAGCTAAATTATAAATGGCATGAATGGCAGCGTATGTGCTCTCAAGGTAATGCTAGAACAGAAAATAAGAGAATGGGGGAATTTAAGATACACAAAATAGTTGTGCCTGAGGGACTGAGCTAATTAAAAATATCTCTCCTAATTCTTAAATGTTCGTTATTATTTAGAAAGGATGTTTGAATGAAAGCAGGGTGACAGCAGTGACCCAGACTGATACGTGCATTTCCATAAACAGTGTTGTGAAAGACAATGGGTTTCTTTGGAAGCCAGGATCCCATTAAACACCGCAACCTGGGAAGATACAGGCTCTAACTCTTATTATCACACCATTCTTCAAACTCTTCCCATTCTTTTGTAGGTATAAATTGCAATTTCCCAAGACAGTTCAAAGTAACGAAAGAGCTACTGCTATTCCACCTCCACCACTTTCAACTCTTCTCTTTATTATTAAGGATTACTTTTGCCATGGGATATTCCCGTGCCTTGTAAAAACATCCTTCAAAGAAAGCATGGCTGAGCTCTTGATTTCTTGATCATAAAATTCCCCGCTGTATTGCATAAGATTAATGACTAACTGTTTTCTATGAGGAACAAACACGTAACAAAGGGTTGCCTGCGTGGAGTGGAAAAAAAACTTCCTTAATTTCATGTAATTTATGTCTCTCTTATGCCATGAAGGAAATGGATCTATCCCTGTGCACCTCAGTAGAGGCAGACAATGAATAATCAAGAAAAGGAAAGCATAACACTGAATTTCTCCTTCATGCAATTATAGTGATCTAAAAAAGGGTACTCATGTCTGTGCGGTTCAGAATGGCCAAGGATAAAATAAATAAGGAGGAGAAAAAGCAGGAGATAAAATAGCTTGGTTTACACAAATAAACTGTCTTCACCACAAACTTAAGCCCATGTTAAATATACCAAAATCTGTATTTTCACGGGTCTGGAGAGGGGTGAGGGGTCTGGAGAATGTCTTACAAGGAGCAGCTGAGGGAGCTGGGGGTGTTCAGCCTGGAGAAAAGGAGGCTGAGGGGAGACCTTCTCGCTCTCTCCAACCCCCTGAAAGGAGGGTGTAGCCAGGGGGGGTCGGTCTCTTCTCCCAAGGAACAGGCGATGGGACAAGATGAAACGGCCTCAAGTTGCACCAGGGGAGGTTCAGATTGGAAATTAGGAAAAATTTTTACACGGAAAGGATTATTAAGCCTTGAACTGGGCTGCCCAGAGAAGTGGTTGAGGCACCATCCCTGGAGGTGTTCAAAAGACAAGTTGACATAGTGCTTAGAGACATGGTTTAGTGATGGTTTTTTTATCAGTGTTAGGTTGATGGTTGGACTCGATCTTAAAGGTCCCTTCCAACCCAGACAATTCTATGATTCTGTGATTACTTCATCCATCCCTAATCCCTTTCTTAACCTTCTGGTTGTTGTTCTGAAGAGAAGAAAATGCTTTTATTCTGTATTGCTTGTGGATGGTAGATTCTCTGCGTTCCTTCCTACGACAGTGTGGGGAGGTGACGATGGCACCCAGAGAGGGGGACAGGTGAAGAGGAACTGGTTGACGCTGGTGGTGTTCCCACACCTCAGACAGCAGCTTACAGGGACATGCTCAGCCTGGATTTAAAGAACAGTGTGAGAAGGACTCACGGACAACACAGCAACACAGAGCTCCCTGCCACTGAGAAAACAGCCACGGCTGGGCCCCATGTCTGGGGCAGCCCCGCAGGGTACCCAGCCCAGTTCCCCCAGTACAAGCCCCTGGCCACACTCCCTCTGGGGACGCAAACAGGCTGGGAAACTGCAGGAGGTGGCAGATCACACATGGTTTGAAGAACACCGCAGTCTTCCAAGGTCTTGCCCTATCCTTGGATGACTTATAATTGGGGACAACAAAGAGCATCTTGTTCACAGGGTCTCACTGCCTGGTAATACAGGTCCCAGTCCCTTCCTGGAGCTCCCCAGCAGAAGTCCTGTGTCTGAGGTTCAATAAACGGGGGACATTTTTAGTTGTCCCCATTATGAGAGAGAGAGCAAGGCAGAGCTTAATCAGGCGTGGACTGTGAATGTTTTCCAGCTGGTACCACTCATGCTCAGCACTGGATTATTTTGTTACATTTCTCTGCCCTTTGTTACTCTTTGTTCAGAGATGGTGGGATGGAATTTACCATATCTTTAAACTGTCATTTAGTGACACAGCTGCAATGCTCATGTGCTTATCTGGTTTCCAGCTTTTTTTTCCCCCTGCTTTGTTTTTCCTACAACGCACATGTATTAGTAGCTTTCTCTTGAATTTGCTTTTTTGCATGTGTGCATTAATTCCTAAATTACAATGTGTCGTATCCTTTCAACTGCTCATTAATGTCTTTGTAACTATGATATTTTATGGCAATTTAACTGTGGAGATAACAAATAAAATTATCAGCTAAAAACAGAATGATTAGTAAACCAAGATAAATGCTGTAAATTAATCATCATTTCATACATCGTACCAAGGTTTTAAATTTTCATGTTAACACAGAAGATGCAAATTGTTGAGGTGAAAATAGTTGTGGCAATTTTAACTATATAAAATATCGTTCCTTAAACACAAAAAAAACAGAGATTGGACATTTTTAGCTGACCTTTCAGTCACACACACCTTCGTGGAACAATATCCATTTTTCAGCAGATTGTTGCCAAATCACCACAGAACACTTATCCGGTCAGTTCCTATTCTTTGATTTTTGGGTTGATGTGTCATGGAGTTACTAACGCCACAGGATGCGCCGCAGCCACCGCTTCCTTTGGGTGGATTTGAGAGACAAACTCACTGGTCCTCAGGCCCTGCTGGGGCAGGACACGCTGGTCCTTCTGAGTCGATGCAGCATCTGACATGAGGGACGGGTCCTCATGTAGGAAAAGGGCCTTAGATGCAAAGAGAACATTTTCTTCTGCAAAATAACAGAGGGAAATCTTTTAATATTAAAAGTAGCAGATGTGTACCCTGACACCCTCTAACATGGAACACACACAAACATATTCCTCCTCTGTCCAAATACAGAAGCAAACACACACACACACACTCCCCCCACATTTTAAATTATAGAGCATTGGCTCAGCTAGACAGAAAATGTGCAGGGTTACTCCCAGACAAAGATTAATCTCTCTTTGATATATTCAATACTTCACATGCTCCACATTATCTGGTGAGTATATATGCCTTGCCTTCAAGAATGTGATGTACTGTGCCATACATCATCCTCTAATTTATTGACTGCACCTCTGCAGCGCGCACTGTGCATCCCTGCCCAGGGCCACCAGCACACACCAGTCCTCCATCTCGTTCTTCCTAGCTCCGGGGCTCCCCCGAGCGCGGCTGCTGCCTTCCCTGGAGAGATTCCAAACCCACCTGGACACATTCCTGTCCAACCTGCTCTGGGTGAACCTCCTCTGGCAGGGGGTTGGACTAGATGATCTCCAAAGGTCCCTTCCAACGCCCCCGTGATTCTGTGAACAGCAACATCCTGAGAAAAGAATTAAGTAACAGGAAAGACAGTATCCCAGCAGGAGCCACTGGAACAAGCAAAGCACCTGGATCCATCAGACACTGGCACCCAAGCACAGGCTCTCCCGGCTTTATTTTACAAACTTAAAATCCAGCTGGGACAGTTGAGTTTTCTATTTGCCACACTCACCTACTTGTATTACAGCTGCCTCTTAAAGGTGAGGAAGCTGAGAGACAGAAAGCTGACCCTGACTCACCCAAATTAGCTTCATCTTCAAAGAGATTTCCATGGAAATGGAGCAGAAGACACTTCTTCCTACACCAGCTCCTCTCAAGATGCCTGATGTGCCCACCAGCATCGGAGTCGCGGGCTGAGAGACGCCAACAGCCTACATGGTTAGAAATGGGAGGAGAGAAAAATGGAGAGATGTAAGTTATATCAAAGGCCTGGGCCCTCTGTAGAGGAACAGCCTGGAGTAACGTCTTGCAGTTCTTTGCTATAACCACAGAACAATTTACCTCGTGTCCTGTAACGGACATAACGATAATGGTGTGACTAAACAGACTAACCCCACGTATATCTCTTTCTTCGGTGTACGTACCAGCACTGTCGTCTACAGCTGCACTTAAATGGAAGCACGCTGCATAAATATTGATACTTGCTGTGATTAATATTGCTATTTATATTAGCAATGAATTGGGTTCACATAAAAATAATTAGCACAGCATGCCTGGGTATTATTTGCTCCTAATTATATCACAGTTCATTTCACCAACAGCAATGTGTCACCAAGTCAATAACAACCAATGATTAATACACAGAATGTATTACCTTAAAATAATACCCCGTGTAACTCCTTGTGTTATGATGGAATACTGTTAGGAAGTCCCTGGATAATTGCTTCAGGTGAGTTCCTGACTGGAGTTACTAATATTAACATAAAGCGCAAATGCATGGACAAAAAAAGGTGTTACTCAGCGGTTTTGTTTGTTCATTTTCTTGCTTTTATTCTTTTTTCCATTATTTCCTTTCACACCTTGAGAGCCAAGGGTGACTGGGCGCCCTAAAGCATCAGCACTACCATTCTGCACATTGTCACCCCCAGCAGTCCCACCGCTCGCTCTGGTGTCATTTCAGTAACCCATTCTGGAGGACTCAGAGCCCCTTCACCTTCACCCCGAGAGCTCTACATATACTCTTAGAAACACCTCCCAGAACAGACTCAGGCAATTACGTCCCGATCACACCACCCAGACAGCAGCATAAATATAACAAACATGTAATAAACCCAGCCAACAAAATCCTCCCCAGAGTCCGCCTCCTACATCTGCCCAGCCTCACTCATCTCCCCACTCCCCTGAGCAAGTCATTTAACCACTCGCTTTGCCATCTGGAAAGCTGGGACGGTGCCGCTGCTCCAGTACTCCCAGGCTATCAGGAGACTTTGTTTACTGGAGTTCGTGAAGAAAACTGAGATTTGGGGGATGAAATGAGTTGTCATGGGCTCCATTCTGCAAGATGCTGGCTCTGGCCAGGATCCAGCAAAGCACTTAAGCACTTGGTTACTCCTTAAGAAAAGTAGAGCAACTTTTCCACTAACTGTGATGGAGAAAATATATTCAAAGGAGCTTAAAAAATAGCTTAGACAAAATGGGGCAATTCAGTACAAGTGCTGATTCCAAGGCACAAGAAGAATGGTTTCAAGTTGTTCTCAAGAGCAGCCTTTTCCCTTTTGGCTTCCGCTGGCACCTGCAACATTTAAACAGTGGAAAGTGGCCACGTGTCAGAGTCGGAATCAAAAACTTTGAAGGATAAAGATTCACAGATCGTTTTAAGGCAGCAAATACAAATTTCTCTTTCCTCATCACTTATTAAGTTAAGACAAACTTGGACGTAAGTTAATACTTCTTGCCAATATCTGTCAAACACAGAGCCAGCTCACAAATACTAAATATCCCACTGTAGATTGCACAGCCATAAATCAGCCCGGGCGGTATTAACATACTGAGCATCTTTATGGTGTGCTACTGCCCCCAAGTGTAATAAACATTCCTAACAGGAACCTTAGAACTGAAAAATGCTGTCTTGGTTTGCATTATCGCAGAGCTAGGGGAGTGTCGTGGATAAAATATGCTGGCTCCCTGCAGCTCCAAAGCCAAACGAAAAATCAAGTGAATATCTGAGCGCAGGGATGTCTGGCTTTTGCTCAACGTGTTAATGACGGGACGACACTGTCCCTCCTCCTTCATTCTGTAATATCTTCATACACTTCAGACAGACATTTGTAGCAGCACAAAAACCAACAGATCTTGAGACAGTTGGGTTGAGATTTTTCGGAACAGTTCACCTCTTATTTAGGTACAAAAATAATTAAAATTTGGAAGTTTTCAGGACATTAACTGAAGTGCTTTTGAAAAATTTATCTGAGAACGTTAACACTTTCTGAAGAGCAGGTCTCTCTGGAAAAAATAAGCTTTTAAACATAATGCTCAGCATCGTGCAGAGCCTGGCAGAGCTCTAGAAAGGCCTCAGCGATGGGTACAAATACCAATAGGAGAGAAAAAGAGACAACTCCTCATAAAAGTGGCAGAAACTCTCAGCTCTGATCCATCTCCACGCAGCAAAGGTTTCTCTCCAAGCAGAAAAGAGAAGCAGCTTCCTGTCCCGTCAGACTCCTCAGCTGCTGCTCGCCCAGCAATCTCCACCTGTAGTCACAGCTAAAGTCAAAATCCAGACAAAGTCAAGGAATCAAAAAAACCTCAAGGAAAAAAAATAACCAGGTCAATCATTTCATTTTTATTTCAACCAAAAGCAGTGCTTTCAGCCTGAAATGTTGAGAACAAGGTCAAATAATAATGAAGAAGCCCATTTTGTCAGTTAGAAAATGTTAAAATAGGGCATATTGAAATTAATCAAAAAAGGAAATTACTGCAAAAAATCCACTACCTTCTCTTGCCCACAAACTCAGTATTATAATCAGCATTTTTTGATTAAAAACAACATAATGGCAAAAATTCTCAACACCTGTACTTGGTACCTTGAGAAATGAGCTACTCAGCGAGTACTTCGTTTCATTTACGAGAAGAAAGACAAAGTGGCTAAAATTTGCTTCTCTTACTTTCTGAACACCTATTTCTCCCATCTAACATGAATGGAAGCAGAGCCCACGCTCCCACACCTGCCCCAGCGCCAGTCGCAGCGGGGTTGTCCCCACCACCAGCTTTGCAAACCAAAGGGAAAAGGGACAGGGACACTTGGCTCCCACTCCTGGGAGACTGGCACACGCCACGTGCCAAACATGGATGGGCCAATCTCCCAGGTGCAGTCCCATTTTCAACGTATTTTTAATGAGTTGGGCAGCAGTAGGAGGGGACAGCAGGGTTTCAGAGCAGGAACTGCCATCCCTGGGGCTTTGCTGTTGGGGTTATCACTCCACCTGCCTCCACATCAGCCATGGCAGCCAGGGCAAGTGTTTTACAAGTCCCCCTTGTCCCTGGTTTTTCTCAGCACATGGGATGACCCATCTCTTATTCCCAAATCTTAGGAACTTGCCTTTTTTCCAGCAGAAGATGGGGACTGAGGAATTCCGTTTGCCCATGCAATCCTTTTTGGAAAGGGATGGGGCCACTTGCCTGATCTTTCAGTTGAGTCCAGAGAGGCATCTACGGGCTCGTTCTAAGGGAGTCACCAAAATAACTAAGAAAATGAAAGCTTATTTACCCACAGGCTGTAGAGTAACTTGCACCTACACAGGAAAGCTTTTCAAGGTTACACTGGAAAAGAACAAAAAGCTTTACTCTGCTAAAAGAGCCTCCCATCCTCAGTTCAGGCCGTGGGGGAAGGACTTTCACAGTCACTCTAAGGGAGAGCTTTAGTATCGGCACTCTGATATCAAGCCCCCTCCAACCAGCAGGAATATCCCTCTACGTTCCCATTTCACCCATGGACTTTGCCTTTCAAGATGGATTAACCCGTTGATTACAAGATTAATTTCCCAATGAAAAGTGCACACCTAGAGGGAGTCACAGCGGTAACGAAGACCAACACATCTGCCAGAGAGAAGGAGCTGCGGAACGGAGCCCGACGGATGGCTGCAGAACGTTCCAGGGTACTGGGTCCACTGCCTCCATCGCTCAGACACACAGAGAGCAGGGAAGACAGATGATGTATGGTTACCCACAGAACTTTATTAACACATGCAGCTTGATGAAAATATGCAGGCTAAGCTTTTTCACTTTTCTTTTTTTTTTTTTTTTTTTAAATAAGATATTTTCCACTAACAAAACTGATTTTTAAGTATGGAACAGTCATTTGCCAGGTTTTCAAAGCCATCTGTTTTCAAAGCCTACCTTCCTTGTTGTTTACCACAGGCTGTCTATCTGTTTTAACAACCTCCACTGGGATTTCACATACCTCATTATGCAAAATCACTACTTATGCATTCACTCCAGCACTTGTCTAACTAATCTGCACTCATAACACCTTCCGCAGAAGATGCAGCATCCCTCTTCAGAGCCTGCAGATCAAAAACAACACTAGCTGGTGTCATAGCAAGACAAAACATAGCCTCCTGTGTATTATTGTTGTGATACAGGCCTAATCCAAGACTCCTTGGAGCTGCTAAAGTATAATAAAAAAATACCGTATCACAAGAGATTTTGTATCATACGCAAGATAAAAAGCATCAATTTTTAATGTTGAGACTTGGGCTCTTCTTCGTCAGGAGGATTCCAAGTATTTTGCTCTCTCCGTCCTCATCCCTGGCGCTGCGATGAGGACCCTCAGCCTCCTCTGAAGTTCTTCATGACCTACCACTCAGTTCACCCCCAGCACCACGTGCTTTTCCTGCCGGGTTTCCATTTGGAGCAGCAGCTCCAACATCTGACAGAGCTTAAGCTGCTGTTTCCAGCCTCCCTCCAGGTACCTTCATACGACCGGCGGGTCATTGACAACACCAGACCTTCCCAACTGCTCCGGTCTGCGGTGTCACGGCCCGCTCGGGGACCCGTTAGCCACACATCACTGATACCATCCATCACGTTAAGAACTTGCCGGGGGATGCTTTAATTCACGGTTTATTAGTGCACCAGGCTCTAATGGCTGGTACCATTATGGCTGGCTGTGTCACAGAACATCCTCAGGTAGCTTAAAAACCAAAGAGAGAGAAAACCAGAGGAAAATAAATTCTCTCTGTTGGCATATTAGATCCACCATATATAGTATTTTCCAATTTATTAACATTGTTTTCTTAAAAATAATTCAATAGCTCGTCTTCCTTGGAAAATACAGCTATTATCTCTATTTGTCTGTATATTGCAAAATTTGAGAGCTAAATGTAAATGTAAAACTTGCCATTCTTACATCTTTAATACATCACAGCTGCAATGACATTGCTATGGTAAGACTGAACCCAAAATTCAAAAAGACAAAGTGACTTTAAATGATGTTTATTTTACGTGGGGAAGCAAGGGGAATTCCTGTTGAGCAAAGCACAAGTGATTGAAGCCAGCAACAGGAAAAAGTGAAATTTCATGGTTGAGTTATGATTTCCCAGAAAAAATAAAATACATCGGTCCTATAAAAGACTTTTCATCTATGAAACTGGAAGCATTTTCTGAGGAAGGAAAGCATCACATCGCTATGCCATTTCACACATGAGAAAACAAGAGATTGGAAATAAAATGAGGGGGTGGACCCTTCCAAAATGTGGACGTCCAGTTCCACACGGAAACATCAGAGCCCTCCATCCTGCTGCCCCCAGCTCCATTTCCTACCCGGGATGCCATCACAACAGGGGATCAAAGCACTCCTTGGGGTCACTCCTTTTGCATGAGGCAGCAGGAGCACCATGTTCCAGGGTCAGGGAATCACATTCCAGGTGGGAGCCTCACTCCACGGGGTGGCAAAGGTGATGGAAGAGACGCTGCCCGCTTAGACCGACATTGGCAGAGAACAAGGGCTGGCTGGAGGTGGTTTTAACAACCAGTTTGGGAACTGGCTGTAATGTTACCTAAAAAGCACACCTAGCAGGGCTCAGGCAGCACCACCACAAATCTGTCAGCACCTCGGAGCAGCCTTGGTCCCCCTGAAATCAAAATGGGCTTTAGTGGAGTGATTGCTCAGGGAGTGAGACTCCAGAGGAGAACTGCCTGTCATGTCCACACTCCCACCTCGTAGCGTGACAGAAACAAAGCCAGTATGTCCATCTCATTGTGTCTTTGCTTTCCTTAGACACAAAATGGAAATCATCCTATTCACTCGCTGTTGCAAAACATTTTATGGTTAAATATGCTTCTATTTATAACCCTCTTTATACTGGGAAAGACTGAATCTATATAGCTGCATTAGCATTTTTAGATTCTATGTAAGAATAAAAGATTCACTTGAGTCGACTATATGGGAACACTAATTAAGTTTGTATACACCTCTACCATAGCAGAAATTACTGGTTCTTTTCCCTGCATTTGCTTTACTCGGCTGGTCTGTTGTTCTCCACGGTGCAAGTTCAACAAGTAGTTGCATTTTCCTCGGTGAACAACCCCTCTTACTGCTGGTTGGTACAACTCTGCCAGCACAGACGTTCAGGGTAACAGCTCTGAATGCTTGATCTGCCTCGTTCACTCATGAAACATGTCAGGGCCATCATTAGGATTAAACACTGCCATGCGCTAACACCAGGAGATGTCAGGTACGGATGAGGATTATGTTGGGGTAGGCACTGGATAAATATGGAATAAAGAGCAGGCCCTGCACAAAGTTGTCCAAATGATTTATATGAATGCCAGCTACAAACAGGATCAGATTAACTTTCACCTTCGGTAAATATTAGTTTCACTGGAACCAAATCCTCTGCTATACAGCCTCTGCTAGAGATAGCAGGCGGCTATCCAGGGCGCCTTGCAATTACAACACTTAAGAACAGTGGTTGGGTGGCCCTAGGGCAGAACCCCATCAGTGCAGATTACAGGTCAAATCACTGCTAGCACAGACATGGTCCATGTTTGTATTTAAACGAACACACTCTCCTCAGGAACAGTTCTATTCTCCACTGCTTTCACGACAGCACAGAGCAGCAGAAACCATCTTAGCACCGCTCTCCCACAGCCCCTTGTAGCTCACTCATGATGCAATTCAGAAAACTGCGAGAACGGGAATCAGAACTGCTTTAAATAAACACAACAGAAGCCAAAGCTGCTGGACACAAACATTATATAGAACAAAGATCCTATAAAATAATGCAATAGGTGGTGTCAGGAGCCCAGAGGTGTTAAACAGCACCCTGTGACACCAGGGGAGGAGGAGGACACAGCTGGGACCCAGGCATCCCAAACACAGAGGTCCCAGCAGCTCTTGGGGCTCTGACATTGAACAAACTCTCTGAGGTGGATTTATCTAAGAGGCACCAACTCTTCCCCAGGCTGCTGGGCCAGATCCCGCTCCTCCCCTGTCCCACACGCACTTGGGCAGGGCAGGACTAACCGAGGTGCCAGGCGGCACAACAAGGTTGGCAGAACCTACTCATTTTGATCATAAAGCAGCAGGAGGAGGGAGGAGCATCCCTCAAATGTACAGTTGGCACTCGAGCAATAGGAACTTTTTTTTTTTAATGAGTTTAATGTGAGATTCCTGTCAACATTTATTTAACAAGCACTCACTCCCCATTTCCTCTCTGACCTCTACAGCACTCCTCATTCTGATATTTAAGCACCACACTAAAACAAAATATCAAAGGTCCAAACTATAGCACAGAAGATGGTTATAAATATCTGTCCTTTTGCTTCTAATGGGGCTTGAAATTAACACCACTTTTCTATTTCATCACCATTTTTCAGAGAGTTTGAATTCTGTAGGACAAGGACCACTTCCTCTTCCTCCTGGGTCTGCACAGTGTGAGGCTCAAAAGATGGGTCTTGGCTACTGCAGAGGTGACCAGAGGAGACACAAAGACAGGTCACAAAATACTGCTGTAGCAGGAAGCGCAGACAGGGGGTATTTAATATATAATTATAAATGGAAAGAGAATTCTCTGCAGTTTTTAACCATTTCCAAGCAGGGAAATTTTCAGTACATGACTAAAAATCTCCATTAAATAATCAAGTGGTAAAAATTAAGCTATAAAATGCAGTTACTGAGCAAACTCCAAGAGTTAGGATTACAGACGAGCTTTAGAATTAAGTCTGACAGCAACTGTTGAGGCGAAACCAGATAAAACATTTTGCTTCTCTATGGGTTTACGTTTGGGGCTCCTTTGGCTCCCATGACCACAGCCTCCCAATCCCACTCTGTACAGCCTCATGCTCAGCTGGAAGAGCTCCCACTACCATTTTGCACATGGGAAAACTTCTAAGATTCTACTCTGCTCCACTGACCCAACCTGCAGTAGCACCACACCACCTCTCCTCCAGGTGCCTGCAAAGCACAGGAGATGGGGAAGTTCTCAAAGTCCTTACAGCATGTAGGGAACTCAAATCCCACTGAATATCAGGATTTGTGCTCTCACACCAGATAAGTAGTTTTAGCTACACTCTTGAAGGGGGCTCTTCTTCCCCAAAAAAGCTGCCAAAGCCTCCTCTGCTCCTGCGCTTCTCTCACAGTCAACCTAGACAACATGATGAGAGCGAGAGGAGACCTTCTACTTACACTGTTCCCCTTCCCTGCATGTTTAGGGCCAGCTTTTCAAAATCCCAAGGACCTACAACCAAAAGCTTACAATCCAATCAAAATCTCCGAAGTCAATGTTTAAATAAACTACCAAAAAAATTAGTATGTGGGAATCTTTCTTCCTCGGAAAAGTCTAAAACCAGAGAAAATGCTCCCTGATTTCTCCTCGCAAACTGTGACCAACCAAACCTACACCTCCTGGGTACAGGGGTGTGGGTTATTCCCAGAGACTGGATACCAGCACCAGTAGGAAATATTCATGATTTACTGGAGAGACCTTGCAGCAAAGGGGTACAGCACATCTGACTTGCTCATTTTTAATACCAATAAACACCGCGGTTTCCCAACAGCCCTTCTGAGTCGTCTTGTGTCAGAAGTCTTGGCATCATAGGAATTTATTAATCAGACAAATGGGGGTTTGGATTACTGTTTTTGCCCCAGTTTCTAGAAATAAGTGGTCTGAAACTGCCAGTATTAATATGATTGCATTATTATGTAGTTTAAATTTGGATTTTGCAGCAAAGCTGCAGAGAATTTAATTGACTCCTTTTATAGCTTAACTCTCAGCTACAACATCAATATTAGAAGAGGAAATGTCATTTCTAATTTAACTTAATTTTTAAAGAACATGTTTCTGTAACCTTTGGTATGTAATATCTTTTTAGTTTAATTGAAAAACATCTCTTTTAAGTGATAAAGTAGGCTAACATGAAAGCCGATATTCAGTTAACCCATATTTTCAAAGTAAACAAGCCCTTTTTACATAAATGGAGGCCACCAGTCAGCTTTGGTCTAATCCCTCTGAACTCAACAATATTGCTGCACAAAGGACGTAACTAGAAAACATTCCGTGCAGATTTGAATGGGGGTCTTTGTGTAGGCAAAGACAGTCGCAGTCACCACAAACCACGCCACCAGCGCAGGCAGTTCTCTCCATTTCAGAGACTGTGGGCATATTTATGATTTTTAAGAAGCCACCACTTTACCCTGGGATGGGGAGGGTATATGTTAGCTGAATGCAATTAAAACCTTTAAGCCTGGGTTTGAAATCCTGCAAGCAGCTCAGGCTCACATTCCTTGCTTCTAAGGTTCTGGTCCCATGTGAGTATGTAATGCACCATGATAAAGAACAGGGAAGCAAAATCAGAACATATTTGGTTTAAAAGGCACATTGCAACCATTTTAAAATCAATTACCCCTTCTCAAAACACTGAAGAAGGGTGAAAACTTCCCACTCTAAAGCTTAACTGGACTCCAT
Source organism: Limnodromus scolopaceus (assembly GCA_028565335.1). Taxonomy (NCBI): domain Eukaryota; kingdom Metazoa; phylum Chordata; class Aves; order Charadriiformes; family Scolopacidae; genus Limnodromus; species Limnodromus scolopaceus. Next base: position 2,917,665 of record JAOXNO010000007.1, read on the forward strand.
CCAGAGCCCTTACCCAGGAATTCAGAACATGACTGCTGTCCTTCTATAAAACCTACATTTCTTGTTAAGTTTGCTGCCTCCTAACTATACCTTTTGAGTTAAGATGGCATCCTTAGAACGGATATTTAATGAACATAACATGAAGTAAGTTCACATCAAGTTTTGAGGAAAAGCAGCAGTCTAACCTTTTCTATGCTTTTACAATTACTGCCTTTCTCAGTTCCAATTTTCTCTCCTTTATTAACAATGGCCTTTAAGCAAGGTAACCATAGCAATGCTGCTCAACCTTCAGGTCTTTTGTTTAGTTTGCTTGAAGACGAAGTCACAACATAATTTTCATCAACAACTCTTACGACAAACTTAATTTCAAGACTGAGACATTATATTTCAAGTAAGGTATGAAAGGGAGGGGGGTTCTGCAGAAAATAATAATTTGCCTTTAGCTTTAAAGAAATAGGAGGCACAGTGTCTGTTAGAACAACAGAGTTACCTCAATATGGAGCTGACTGGAATTCTCCTGAACTTTTTTCAGTCTGCTGACATAGTGGTTCAGAGTGAGAATGTGAATTTTGCTTTTTAGCAGTTCCTTAATGTCTGCGATAGGACAGAGCTACAGGGGCACAGAACACACAATGCCCAGGTACCTCCCATGTTCTGATGGAGACGAGCCAGCAAAAACAAGCTGGAAAGACCAGTACCCCCTGGCACACAGACCAGAGGGGTCAAAGGATTTTATTTGCCATTTCACTGGCTTTGAGAAAAATGCAAAAACCTCTAGCAATAACTACATTAAGTTGAAACAAATAAAAATCAATTCCGCTGACTTTTTTCAGGAGGGGCATAAGGGACACAGATGAACTCTCCTTCCCTATGGCTCCTTGTGCCACACAGAGTCTGAGGTTTGAGGGTGTCTCGCTTTGACCTGGTCCTGGCCACACATACCTACTCTTTACAAACCCATTATGTGACATTCAGTATCTATAATGGCAATCTTACTTAAAAATTGCATTCCTGACATAAATTTTGACCAAAAATAGGCTTAAAGCTTTACCCTACAGAGTACACCGCGCAGCTCAAATGTACTGGAGATTTCCACCAGGAGTATTTTGGATTAAACTCTAAAGTGGAACTGCCATCTGGGGAAAAAAAAAAAATACATTGTAACAATATAGAAATCCTTGTTTTATTTGACAACATCTTGCTGGTTACTGCCAAACTAAAGGTTACCACAGGAATGCATAAACAGTCTTCAGTCTTCATTCCCTTGAGGGAATAAAATCAATCCCACCACACAGTCCTGGGCCTCAGACATGGTCCTACCCAAACCGAACCATCGCTTCAGTCCTGGATCGATTCACAAACTGGATTCCAGCTACTTCTACTGGACATAATGCAGAAATGCCTCATCTTTAACAGAAGCAGGAATGTTGCTTTAAACTGTTCATCTCCTCCAGGTGGTGTGTTGTTAGGTCATACCAACACCTACGCTCCGATCTAATGTAAGCCATTGTCTGCTTGTGTACCTAAATTAACTTGTGATTAAACCCGTGCAGACCAGGACCTTAGAATCATTTATAGTACTGGTTCCGCCCAAGAAAAATGAAATATAAGTTAAAGAGGCACTATTTCCAGCATTAATGTTGGAAAGATGGACCCACTACATGTTTTAATACTCGTTTCACCTGAAATTATCAATACTATCACATTATCATCCAGATCCGATCTTTCTGCAAAGATCTTTCTTCATTGACCTCTAGAAGATCCCTAATTCAGCTGCGCTCTTACCCTTCAGATCAGTCACCTCCTTCAGCCACAGGATTCTTCTACACACTTTTAGAGGGTTCCCCTCTAATCAGATCACTCATCACCGGAATCTGAAATCCACTGGAAGTGCTGGGCTTCGTACAGGCTTTGGATCTGAGCACCGTGCTGGCAGCAAAACCTGTAGGACATATCTGACAGTGTGGACAGTACTTTCTTGCCGTTTTTCCAAGGGAAGAGAGATCCAATGGCTCTTTCCAAAGGGATTTGTTTCTCGCTCCTCCTGGTAAGACGCTTACTACTGTGTAGGCTGCACAAAATACTTTGCTGAGGCAACTTGCTCTTGCCAGCTGAGACCTCGGTGTTTAATCATAATACACAATCATCCACAAAACACAGGGGCTGCTACTGCATTTTGTAATTGCATGCAAAACACAGAACCCGACAATGGCAACATTTGCATTTATTTTGCCTTTTCCCTGCAATGTCCCTACTTCTCTCTTGTACATCATGTTTTTACCTCCAAGCAAAAGTGCTAAGTACATTTAATCCTGGCAATTCCCCAGGATTTCATTTTATTTTTTAAATAAATCACATATTCTGCTCTTACAGCCCATTCCTCTCATCTCTCTCCCTCTGGCAACAGCCACTGCAAGAGGGAAGCTGAGCCACCAAAGCTGCTTTCCTGTGGCCAGGCTGGTGCCAGCCATTGCTCTGGCAGCAGGTACCTGCTCCATACCACTCACAGCCAGCGCCTCCAAATGTTCTCCTTCCCTCCAGGGCGACAGCTCTGAACAACCACCCTCTTTTCATGCTCATCAAACCCCCAAAGGCTCTCTGCTGCTGCCACAGAAATCTAAACATCTCAAAGATACCAACACTCAGCAAACAACTGATCTACATCCCAACCTCCCCAGTGGGAAGCAGCTGCCCACCATTTCTTCTTCCCTTTACCTTCTGTTGAAAAATCTTGAAAATCTTGCTCGTGCCATGGGGATGTTTCTATCTCTCACCTCTCTCACTGGTCAAAATCTGGTTTCCCATAAAGTGCTGTAAGGATGAAAGGAAAATAAAACAGTCAGATTGGGGAATTTAGCTCTGCTCCTTCCCTGCCTCTCTGGAGAACCTCAACAGCACTGATCCTTCTGTGGTGGTGGATGATTAGCACCTGCATGAATCCTCTAGGTTTTCATACAGAGGGGAAAATGTTCATTTTGGATCTGTTGCAAGGCTCATTGCTAAATCATGGCCTGTGAGCTTGCTCCAGACCGAGGGAAAACAGAACAAAGCAAAAAAACATGCCTTGTCCCTGAGAATAACATGGAAAGCACAGAGTGCCTGCAAAAGGCATCCCCAGCTGAGCTGAGATGGCCTGAGGCCACCATCTGAATCTAGATTTTGGCTTTCGCCAGTGCTGCTGCGAAGAAGATTGAACAGTTTGCCTTTTACTGGGGACAGAGGGACAGAAACTTCCCAGTTTGCCAGTCCTGACAGTACCTGGCATTGCTCTCAAACCACCTGCACTTGAAGGTTCAGAAACCAAGCGAAGGAAGAGAGTATTCTAATTTCCAGTATCACGCACAGCAAACAATCTCAGCATTAAAAGTTTCTGAAAGCACCCCCAGACACCTACACAACCTTTGTGGCTTAAGCTTGGGCTGAAGGGAAGGACACGAACACAAGTGCAAGCCCTGACTCACATCTCTGATCAAAAAGCAGCCAAATTATGATGCCCAACAGTCACAGGACCACAAAAAGCAACATGGAACAGTGTCTTCTGTCCAAGCAGAAGAATTTTAGGGGTTTTTTGCTCATGGCTCCCACCAAACAAGGCTGTGGGAGAAACCAAAGGCCACCACATGAGAGGGAGAAACTTGCCATCACATACAGGCCACAGATCACCAACCATCTCATTGATGTACTCCTAAACCAAGGCGTCTTCTTCACCTGAAACCCAGGGAATTTCACGTAATGCCAGACTGAAAACATTTTATTATTCTTGTGGTTCAAATTATTTTATAAAATTTTCTCTAATTTACGCAAATTTCAAGTGGGGGGAAAAAAATATCCTGATTTCCATCTAAGGTTTATATAAGGTATGTGGCATATAAGGTATATGCCCATTCATATATTTTAATAGGACAACAATCAAAATATTAATTAAGACCAAACTTTGAACAATTTACACTTTCATCTATGTAGGTCCACTTCTACGCTCATTACCTGTCTTAATTCTAAGTTCCTGGTTTTATTATGTCTTTCTTCTTCCCTACAGCAGATTAACCAACTATTTCCTAGAGATTAAAAAGAGATATAGATAATGTAGCACACATGGTGACTAACAGTGAGACCAACACTCAAAACTACCTATCTGGAGCAACGTTCTCACTTCCCAGTTAAGCTCACCTTAATTAGCGCCCAGCAAGCAGCATGTCTTATACCACAGGGATTTAAAACAGTAGAGATTCATGTCGTGCCTCAAGTTGATTTAAGTATAAGTCATATTTTACTTACTTTAGAAAATGAGTATTTTACTTTATTTAGCACTGGAGGGGGTAATGCGGTTTTTAATTAATTTACTGTTTTGGCTTTTTTAATGTCAAGAAAACAAATGAAGCAATATAAAAATAACAGCAAAACAGCTAACATGGGGGTCTATAATGTAACCATAAAAGGAGCACTTTCAAAGCACTTGCAAAGTTCCAGCCACATGATTCCCATTAACTGTAATGAGCACTGGACAGATAAATTCACACATGTTGCTTTGAAGATTTATACTAAATTGGCCTCATCTTTGTTAGCACTAAAGGAATACTGATGCTATACAATATAAAAGAGAAATCTTTCAATTTGCCCCCTGCAATTTTCTTCATTATCTACAGAATTCTCCAGTAGCCAGTCATACCACACATTCATAATCTTTCCAATTTTACAGACAGTTAAAAATATTAACTATAGCACAACAGTCAATCTCGGCAGAACATACCGCTAAAATGTTCCTTTGTTTAAAACACAGGCCCAGCTCGTTGTGCTCTGAAGCACATCAAAGGCCTGAACAAGTGGAACAGCACAGGGAGAAAGCTGCTGCTGGAGAAGCCAATCCATATTACCTTGCCAAATCTTTAATTGCTATGTATGTACATTTGGCTTGATCTTGTGCTGCTTTGAAGTAAAGATATTAGCTTCAATTAATCCCAAAATGATCTCAGGTTATTGGCTTTAGAATAAAAATTAAAAAAAAAAACAAAGCAAAACAGGAAATGGCACAGGAACAATGTGAGCTGTTTGCCCATTTATTTCCTTCTTTTTTCTCCTTTCTCTTCTTGGCTGTTTAATAGGATTTAGTCTTCATGAGCGATGCCAGACAGACTCTGGAAATAAAGCCCCTGAGCCTCAAGCCGGGGGAGCAGGTACCTCCCCGCAGCGTTCCCCAGCCACCCACTGCTCTCTGCAGCCACCCGGGCTGCTGGCCTGGGGCTCCGAACGTGGCACGTGTGTCACCAACACTCTTACGCCGATGCAAACAACCACAAATCACAGAGACAAAACCCAATAACCCATGGAACCAAAACTGTTGCTTCAACTAAAGGGCTTTCTAAATGGAGAAGAATTTACTGGTGTTACCTGAGCGAGCCACCTCCCAAAGGGCAGCAAAGGGCTGTACCGTTACCGGTGCTGACACAAAGCCTTGTCACCATCTTCCTACTACCATTGTCAGCCCAATGAGTTCAATGCTTCTGAAATTATTCATTTCAGGGTTTTAAGGAGAGGACATATCAACATTGCTAGTACCCAGATACTCATACTGAAAAATATGTATATTACTTTGGCAACACCAGGGAAAAAACCTTCCAATCCACCAGAAATTCTAAGGTCTCAATCCATGTTCCTGTACCAAATTGAGTCAGAAATCAAAACCGCAACCATGTGCTCTCTGACAACATGCACAGGTTACTTCCTTCGAAAGATAAACAAAAAAAACACCTTACGACCCAGAACACCAGAAAGAAGCAACTCTTGAATGCCTTTTGCTTCCGCTCTCACCATACGCCCAGCTCTAACCACTGGTTAAACTGCGGGGCAGAACAAGTCCTGTACTGGGCAGCATCGTCAGAGAAGGGTGAGTGCTTTGTTCTTCAGGATGGCGCCTTCACAGGAAAAACAAAGATTTGTATTTTAAAACAAGTAGTAGAACTGAAGGTGTCTGACACTCCCCCTTGCTATATATTCTGTCTCCAAGGCTCTCCTGGTGACTTCAAACCCCGCTGTCCCCCCGTGCTGCAGCTCCGGCAGGCACCAGCAAGAATAACCACCTGCTTACACTTGCTGCTGGTTTTCCTGCATGCATTTGCCTTAGTTGTTTTGGGGTTTTTTTTGTTTTCTAATGTGATGACATTTTTGTGCTATTCCTTCTGACACATCAGATGTAAACGTTACTGAACCAGACTCGGAGTTCATAGCTTCCTCCAAATCAAAAGGCTGCTGAACTACTTAGAGTTATCTCTGTGTCAGCACATTCCCTCGAGGGCAATATTGTCTTTTTTCTCTTGTCAGTTAATTTGTTCATTGCAACACAAGTTTATTGAAAGCACTCTGAGTCTTAATTAGTGCTCTTTAGTTGCTGTTTCCCATAGCTGCTGTGTCTCAGTACCAAATGCCGTGGAGCAGAATTAAGAAGAAATTTCATTATAGCCATGGCTTAAACACAAAATATTATAAGTAGCTGTAGCAACATACTTGCAACTAACTTCACCCCCTGAAATTAAAATATTTACACCTGGAAAAAACCACAAACATCCTTGCAATTGTAAATGCATGGACATGCCCATTCTCAAAATGTCTCCACAAGGCCAGGAGTCTTATCTTGGGCCACTGCCATCTGTCAACCGCTAAACCAGACAACCATCTCTTAGAGTTTCCTAAACACCTGATGTCAGAAGCACAAACGTACATTGCTACTGATTCCCACCAGCAAACTGTTCCAAAACTTCTACTCTAACCTGCCCTAAATGCTAGAAACCTTGTCCTAAAGGAATCTACATCTACATTTGTCAATTTATGTGCCCTTAGTCTTGCACCGCTGTTGTCTATGACATTTAATAATCTTCCTCCTTCTTCAGCCTTCTCTCCTGACACGTTACAGCCAGTGATCCTGTCTCCATCCCCATCCTGCGAGGCACAACAAGCCCAGTCTTCCAGCTTCATCTCAGAATTCAAGCTCCCTGACCCTCCTGCTGGTATTCTCTGTAGGTGTTCCTCGATTAATTCATTTTTCTTGGCTAGAGGTGCCCAGATTTGAGCGCAGCACTGCCGACACAGCCTCACCCGCGCTCACACCCCAGCGGGATAAACACCACGGTTGTACCGTCAAGAACTTGCTGCACGTACTGCAGAATTGCTCTGGGCTTCCTCTTCAGAGACTTCCAAATTACAAGGCCCACCTCATAACTGTAACCCTTCTTACTAGCCCCTAGTGACTCACTTGAATTTCATACTAATAAATTTCATAGTCTATTATTTCAGTCCCTAAGACCACCCTCCCGTTCCAGTGGGATGTTCTGGTCTTTTGCCCTGTTTGACAAAGCTCCTCATCATCACATCGTCAGTAAATAACGTCAGTAACTTCTAATTCATTCCCATTGTAATTACAGCACAATACACATTGTTTTGGGGGGCATTCCAGCTTAATCCCCGCCCAGCCCAGTATCTCCCTTACCATCACAAAACGGGACTGTTTTCTAGCTGGTTCCTTGTACCAGTTTCCAGCTTAACTAATAATTTCCCACGCGGCTCTGTAGCTAAAGCCTTACTGAAATCCAAACAGATTAGATCTTGGAGACTCTAAAATCCCTTCATGGCTTTGAAAATGACACCAGCAAGACCTTATGGTTAATGCTTTTTTTTTTTTATTTTAATTACGTGCTTTGTTGCATATTAGAAGAGAGCGGTCTTTCATGTTTCTCTGCTCTTGTGATATGACTGAGAGCTCTCTCCTTAATGAATCCTGGGTCTGCAGGTGAGGGAGCATGAGCATAAACCGGAGGTAAATCAAGCACTTTTTCCCCTATAAAAAAAAAAGTGTTCTACTTTCTGAACTCTGCTGCTCTTGGTCAAAAGCTCCAAAGCTGCAAAGACTGCCAAAGAAAGGTTTCAGAGGAACAGGGCAACTTTTAATCCAAAGAAACACAACCCATGGACAGAGTGGGAGTACCTGCTCCCCACTCTCTCAAACACCAGCAGCTGCAGCAGCCCTTGGAGCTGCAAGCAAAAAACCTCTCCTGGACTAGAGCAATTGATGTCATCTCAGAGCACTCAAAAACTTGACCCTGACCATTCCCGTCTCCTTCCTCCCACTCACATACACTGAATTCCTAAATATCTGCATCCATGGAAGAGAAATACCCAATTATTTGGGCTCACATGAAACACTGGTCTAAGTCTCCTGCCTCAGGACAGCCAGATGACGATGGAAGAGTGTCTTGAAACCAAAAACACAGCTAAGGATCCCACTGGGCCAAACTTACACAACAAGGAACAAGATGATAAAACAAGTATAATTTCAAAGAAATTCACAATAAATTTGAATTAGCCTAAAAAAAAAAAATACATACCCCTTAAAAACTGCTTTTAAATGGTTCTACATTTCAATGCTTTAAAACAATCATATGAAAAAAATCATGAATATGAAAAAAGGAGCTGATGTGAGAGCTCCTCTGACTAGATCTTTTTTAACAGCAGAAGAAACCTCAGTGTGAGAAGAATGAGGGCCAGCTTTAGGCTCCCCCTGGGTTTGCTTTAATAAGGGAGTTATAGACACAAAATACAGAATTTGGGTTATGTGGCTTAGTTAACAGACAACATATTTCCTGAGATTCATGAAGTATTTTGCATGTATGGTTATGCTATTCCCATTAATTTTAATATGTTGCTGAGGAAATGTGTAGTTTACCAATCACATCATCATCAAAATCCTTCTTTCCCCAAGCACAAATTTAGTAAATCATACCTGTAATTTAATTCTTAATCAAGAGGCCCTTGAGCCTGACTCCCGAGACTCACTTTATGGATTTTGTTATGCACGGTATGAAAATGAAGCAGAAATTCTAGACTGATCTGCTCTGGGTTCATGCCCCCGTTTTCTGCCTTTCCACCATTATGAATCTCGATCCAAAACTATATTGTGCTGAAAAAACATCCATGTGCATTTATTTATGCTTGGAGGGCAAAGTGGGAAATCAGCTGAAAATAAACCAAATTATTTACTTCACCCCGCAAGATTTCTTTTAGCAATTTCTGGGAAAAACAAACAAACAAACCCAAACCTAACCTAAAACTTCGAGGGTTGAAATTAAGCAGTTTTTGTTTCACACTGCTCCAGTATCCCACCCTTGCACCCCAGTCCCAGGGTGATGCCAACCTGTGCATCCAGGGCTCGATGCCACCCCACAGGCACCCAGTAAGTGGAAGAGCTCTGGGAGCCTTTCTTCTGTTCAATCAAGTCTTCAGATTAGTGGAAATTGGTTAGTAGCTCATTGTAGAAACCTCTCAAGAACTTTAAAGGTTCAACTTTATGACACTTTTATCTACAGAGAGCGTTTCCTAACCTGAGGTGGCCCCCGCAGTCTATCAGAACTGGCAGGGAGAAGCATGTGCCAAACTGGTCCCAATGGAAACTGTCCAGAGGAAATCCTAGTAAGTCCTGTTTGATGAAACAACTTGGTTGGATGGAAGAAGAGTATTAATGCCAAATTTTTCTGCAAAGTGATACAACAGGATGTTCCTAGGTCTGATACTGCAATTCAAATACCAAAATCCTGCTGATGTAATTATATAGTAAAGCCCATGTTTGGCTAACATCCAGAAAGGGGAACAAGCAGCATGGTAAAGGAACTTGCTTCCATGACATGAAGACACAGAAGGAAAACTGAAGCAATAAGCATGGAAGTGTGTGCGGTTTGTATACATAAATTGATACCCACGCTTACATACGTGACAGCACAACAGTACAAGCACATTTACTACCACTTTAAAATGTTGCACCACAAACCCAGGCTGGGTGACCTCTTTTATTAGGAACACACGACTTTGCATAACTAATCAAGGATGAAACTTATTTAGGCTTGATATTTCCTTAATTTCACGATGACGCGCCAAAAATTAATGAAGTAAATAAAGAGGGCAAGTGGTCCCCTTGAATAAGTATTTTATCTCAGTAAGCAACTTATTTTGAATAAAGATTTCCAATAAATAAAGATAAACATTCTGCTTTCCAGATCGGCACAGATGTTGGAAATGGTCCCACATAAATAACCTTTCCAAGTGGCAACATGAATAAAAGTGTAATCAGCACCCTAGCTGTGTGGAGTACAAAGTGAACATTTTAATACAATCAATAATCCCAAGGTAAAGAGATGATGGCTACACAGCCAGACTCGGTGGGATATAGATTTCAGGTTACAAGTCAACAAAGATGTAATAACTCACCCCAGCTGCAGCATATTCCTTGGAGGCCAATTTGCAAGCTCATTCACCACCCAGGGATATTCTCAGGAGCAGATCAAAACCACTGAAGGATGATTCCCGGCGTGGCTGTGCTCTGTACGTGCCATAGGATAGAGAGCAGAAAATAGAGTCACCGGAGCCCAAGCCACGTGGATTCCTGGGCACAAGAGCCTTATAAATGTGAGCAAGTGAAGTGACACATCCCCAACTGCAGGATCCGACCCCGAGTAACTCAACCACTGCTGTGAGGTCCACTCTTCTCACCCAACAATCACCTTCATTAATCAGTGACCAGATTAACATGACCAGTCCACACATTATCCTCCTTACGCAGCCATCACCAATGAATGGTACCTATAGAGACTCAACCCGACACATACCTTGCATGGGAAATTCAACCAGCATCTGAAACCAAGCTTTGTGAAGTGTCGGTCCGGCACATTTGATTTCACGTAGTACTGTTTTTTCAAATGATACAGCCATCAAAGCTCCTAAAACATTTGCCAAAATTTGTGAAAAAAATTCCAGAGCTTTATGGAAATTTCAGTTCTGACTGCAAAGCTTTTGCATTTAAGACTCAGCAGCCTACACCAGAATGAAGAGTCACTACCCTAAAGACATGTAAAAAACCTCCTGACTGAACACATCTGAGCACAGTGGATACTCAGCAACACATCCCTATTTTATGGTAAAAAATGTAATACATTTTATTGTATGTTAAGCCTCTCTAGAGTCTAGACAGAGCTGGAATCTTGTCTGGTCTGTACAGCATCAGTCGAATTGTTAAGTGAGTTTTGCAGGCTAAAATTCTCTCAACTCCACACACATGCATGTTTTGCTTTCCATTTTCTCCCCAGGCCACGTTTTCTGCAGCTGCCACTGCTGACTCGGAGCCATTTCAGACTCCATTCCTGCAGAGCCCATTCCCAGCAGCTTCGACCAAAGTATCTGCCCAGGCACGAGTCCCAGGACCTCGATTATTTGTCCTGTGCCAGTTCACTTTCACGCTCGTGGCGAGGCAGCGAGCACTGCTCAGAGCTGGAGCAGTTACCTCTCTCTCTTCCCCACGTCCCATCCAAGAATTTTTCTCTCCCCAAGATGAGCACAACCGGTGGGCACCATTTAAACTGCACATGGAGCACATCAGTTAGTCATTCTGTACCTGCCAGCAAGAACTAAAATACGGGGTATTTATAAGAAGCACAGCATGAATGACAAACACTATTTTTTTATACAATTTTCCTGTCTGCTAATGGGAAACCAGGACTCATCCTAAGGCAAGAATGACCTCCATTGTATGGAAGTTTCATTGAACACATGAATTTGTACAGACTTTTGTAACCTCCTTACATCAATGAACTTAACAAAAATTCAATGCTAAATAAATCACTTGCATATATGAGACACAGTAAAACAGTTTACAGTATGTTTCTCTTGATTTGCAGTAACTACAGTATAGATTTTTCTTAAAAAGCTTTTCCTGTTGTGATTGAAGATGGCAGTCAGGATGTTTGCATTATCCAGATCACCTCAAGCAAATAAACTGAAACAACCAGCAACCACCACTGGAGCTGTAATAAGACGCACAGGTCTTTGTGGCCATTCAAAAACTTTCCAACGGAACATTTTTCACTAGAAAGAAAATAATCAGCTTCATCAGAACATCTTAGTTGATTAATTTGGCTAAAATTCTGATGAAAACCAGGCAGGTTTCCATTGGAAAATTACTTCATTTCCTCAGAGCTGTGCTGCAATCATCCCAGCAGGCTGATGGAAACCTGGGGATAAAGAAACCCTGATTCTTAAACTCACAGACCAGCAAATTCCCAAGCCAAGTTTGCAAGGCTCTCTGTCAGCTTGGTAAATCACCAGGCAAACTGCCTTGGATTTATGGTAACCCCACTGCTTCTGACGCCTCAGCTCCTCAGAAGCCTTTTAGAAATAGGCAAGTCTGACTCCAGCGCTCCCAGCCTTCTGGGTTTTAAGCACTCCAGGAATTTGGTGAAAGCCTGGATACATTTAAAAGAATCCACGTATTTGCAGAAGTGAGTTTCAGCATTTCCATTCTGCAGGAAATTTCAAGGCTTCGTGTTTTCATGCCAAACTTACAATTGAAACATCTGGAAAATATGACTTACGCTTTCCAAGGAGTTAGTGGTTATCTGCTGCCCAGAATGGAAAAAGGGGTCCCACTCCTCTAGCTCTTTATTCAGAAGGCAACAAACTGTGTGTGCAGATGAAAGTCAACGCTCCAGTAGCTGTTGACTCATTCTGAAAGGGTTCAACACTTACTGGATTGGGACAACCATTTCGTAGCACGTCTAGTGGTCACTGCGCATCCAAACACACGGGGATGTCCCAGTCTCTCCAGGCTGCACAAAAGGCATGAAAAAGGCACAGCAATCAGCAGCATCTTAAAGATCGCTGCCAAAACGTGACAGCTGCCAGTTTCTTCAATTCCAAACAAAATTAGAACTTAAGAAGGTAAGAGTTTTATCACCCTTGCTTCAGAAACTGGAAAAACAGAGCTTCTTTGTTATTCTTTAATTTCACAACTATCCTCCCCCAAAGCTTTGTCAGTACGTAAGCGTGAACTGGCACGGACGGCAGTGCGTATTCCCATGGATGAGAACATTCCCAGCAAGGGATTACAGAGGCTCTAAGAGCAAATCATAACCAGACACAGAAAGGTGGACTGAACCAACCTTTGTCCACACGCAAACTCACTTCAGACAACTGGGGTTTCTGTATGAAAAACGAAGTGCATTCAGGCAACTGCTTTTCTTTCAGATAAGAAAAAGATGCACTTAAATTATTAACTTCAATGCGCTTCAATGAAATGGAGTATTTTTCCACAGAAAATCAATTTCATGGAAAATTTAACTGATTGGAATACATCTGTCTCCTATCGTGTCAATATTTTGAAGATACTTATAATCAACAATTTCACACCAGCATAGCGATGCCGTGAGTTCAGCCCTGGAACACCCCTGTCATTGCACAACATGGAGCTTGGGAGAGATCCCAGAGCCAGCACAAAACAAGCTGCTCCCGAGCCAGAGAAGTAGTAGGAGAAACGCAACGTTACATCTCACCCAGGCTGATTAGCACCGGTCATGGCACTAACGAGCTGCTCCGGGGATGCAGATTGGCCTTTCCATCCAACCCCCCTGCGATACACAGGTAGCCCTGTGCTAGCACCGAACACTTGGGAGGAGAAAATCATTTTATTTGTCTACTGATATTTTTGTTGTGCTTTACTGTAAAAGCTGACACAGACAGAATGAGACAAAACCAAAACTCAGGAGAAAAGAGTAAGTTTACAACTCTAGAAATGACTGACTGCAATTTATTTAACCATGGAGTCCTGCAGGGAAAGGACTTATCTCAGGCCTAGTAAAAGAGCAAAGGAGATCCGAGTTTGAATCCTAATGTGCACATTGAATATCCATCAGCATGGTCACCTTTGTTTGTGTTAACTCTTCTAATTTCATACATTAGGGCTTGCAAAGGAATCAATATTTATTGAACACTGACTCATTTGCTAATATCTTCCGCTCTGTACTATCACCATACAGATATTATATAGCTACTATACGGACTCTACATATAAACTCACTGCATTTCCAGTCTCCAGACTTGTATATCTCCGAATTACAAAGGCATTAATTTATCAGTGTTTGGACAATACTCCAACAAGAAGACTTCAGAAGTGCTGAGACTCAGAAGACCATTCAAAAGTGGAACACGCACAGACCTGCAGCACCTAATCTCCCAGCTGGAGTTGTTTAAATGTTTTGTCTAGCTCTATGGTCCAGATCTGCCAGCTGAAAACTACTTCCTATACAGTAAGTAACTAAAAGAAACGATCAATGCTTATCATCAACTCATCTGCCTACGTTTGTGAGATCCATGGGAAACTTTTTACACAGTGTGCTGTCTGATGCTGCAAATGTGACCAGCTACATGGCTGGACCTGCCACCCACATTTGTTTAAAGAAACTCCAGGCACAGAAGCTAGAGGTGGAAACCCTTCTTGTCAGGCTCCTGTATGAGCCCTGCATTTTACAATGCCCTGAGTTCAACCTGAGCCTCCAGTTCAGGTCCCATCAAAGTCCACATTTGGCAGAGGAAAAATAGCCTGGAGCTGTTGCATCGATAGTATCTGTTGTAGCTGTCACCAAGGAAATACCAAGGTAACGTTATCACATCACATACCTTATGGAACGACCCAAACAGATGTTCCAGGCAAAAAAGGTATCACGCTGGAACATGGAGCTGTGTCTCCTGAGCAACTAAAATACACTGAGGTGACACAGGCAGTAAGTTCCCTTCTAGCCGTTGGCATGCATTACGGTGACACGAAACAATAGCCACTGAACTGAAAGGAGACATTTTCCTTTGATGAGAAGTGCCTGGTCCTTCTCTTGAGTGTGTCCTTGGGCCTTGTAGTCAGAGCTCCAAAGCTCCATACCCTCTGTGGGTCCTGAACCTCTCTGCAAACATCTTTTTCCCAGGTACACCTAGGCAATATGTTATTTAAAATGTTTTACTTCCAAGGGCAGAAATGTGTAAACATGAGTACACTGAAGAATTCGATCTGCCTTGGAGAGACACTAAGATATAGAGCTTCTCTACCTAGGGGAGGGAGCTCAGAGCGAGTTGTGAGACGGTGCACCAGTAGTGCACCTGTGTCTGGGGAGGTGACAGGCCGCCTCCATTCACCCTTGTGTGAAGCAAATCCTCCTGGTCTCTCAACGAGAGAGTTGCCAGACAACCACAGAGCACACACTTACCCCTCCGTCCCGATCACAGCTGGATTCAGTGCCTCTAAGCGATGCCTTTGAAGAAATCAGTTCCCTTGTACCTTGTCTCCAGAGCATCCGCACAGAGACCCAAGCACAGTATAGATAAAACACCAGGAATTCATACCCTGCTCAGCATCTTCCTTACATAGAAGAGTCTACAAGCATACAATAAAGCAAAGTAATCAAGAATCACTCAAACCACTGACAAACTACCAAAGCAACTCTGCATATTTACTTCAAGCTTATAAAGACCTTTTCTTACTTGCCAGAGAATCCCACACCTTTAACTCACTGACTGCAGGAGATACTGCTTACAAGATTATCCAAAAAAATTAATGAAATCACAGCTTCCCCATTGGTTTAATATCTGAATACAACCTGTTATTAGCTAAGAGGGACGAAATAACTGAGTTGATTAAGTCAATCTGATTATCCTGTGCTCCAGCTGATGAATATAAGCTATTTAAAAAAATTAAAAAGCTATTAGACTATCGAAAATAGTTTCAAACAATAATCTCTGGGTGCATTATTTCCAAGTTTAAAGACCCACTGGTAGAAGCATGACTGCTAATACGGGCTGCCTGAAAATTCAATAACTAGAGATAATGGTCAATTTCTCCAACGTTACTGTCTAATTAGAGAATTCTGCTTCAGCTGAAATCCATTTAAGTGAGCAACATCTACATATTGTAAAGAAAGATTAAGAACACATTAGGTCAGGCCAAGAATCCTTATGATATGAGTAGGCAATTACAAAAGCCATCTCTGGTTTACCACCTCCACCTCTTTTATTGTATTTTCTGGTCCGTCAATATAAAACAGTGGCAAGAACTGAAATCAATAATAATTCACCTCTCCATTCTTCTTTTTTTTAAACTGTCACAGTAGAAAAAAAGTAGACAGCTACCAAAAAAAACCCTGTCTTGCAAGAAAGCACAAATATCTGCTCTCTAAAAAGGGGAGGGAAAGAACAAATATTGGTATCCCTTCTCTATAAAACTAGTGGCAAAACGTGCTGGAATGCTGCAGCCAGAGAAAAGGGTGTTTCGCTGTAGTTTATGGACAGCCAGACTGCAAAAATTTAAGGTTGAATTCTCATAAAACCAGCGCCACACACACGTGTTCATCAATAAGGACAAGCATCCAAGGTTCAAACAACGCCCTTTTCTAAAGGCCCTTTCTGATTGCTGAGCGCTGCAACCGTCCCACCGAATAAAGTAAAACATAATTATCTCCAGCAAATGTTATGAAATGAGAGTGCTGCCCAGTGCTCTGGGTAAGAAGGTTTATTTAGAACAAAGGGCAGCCACCCCAGCAACAACAGCGGAGAAGGAAAACGTTCAAAAGTCGGCCAGAAAACTGTCTGAAAACTGATACAATAAAGGCCACAGGAACCAGTTATTGAACGATCAGCTCTGTGGGGCACAAGGCTCCACTTTTACATCTCTATAATCACCTTTCCTTCCAAATCAATGGGAAGCAGCGTGGGATTCGTAAAATCCTAACAATCCTGAAGTGGTAGGAAACTATTTTCCATGAGACACAATTGCATCATTTCATCTTGAGGCAGAAATACAACCTCATATGTAATTAATACTGGGCAAATATACAAAGTTTTCTTGTGCTTTCAGGAGCATG
Organism: Limnodromus scolopaceus; assembly: GCA_028565335.1. Classification (NCBI taxonomy): domain Eukaryota; kingdom Metazoa; phylum Chordata; class Aves; order Charadriiformes; family Scolopacidae; genus Limnodromus; species Limnodromus scolopaceus. The sequence goes on from JAOXNO010000007.1 coordinate 2,934,374, forward strand.
TTATTCCTTTTAGTTTGATGTATCAAAGAAAGCCATCTTAAAAGTTCAGTGAATTTACTGAGTACTGATGAACTTTTGCACCTGCCTACAGTTAAGACAGGGTCATGGTTATATCCCTTGCAATGGTAAAGCCTCTTAACAATTTCCCTTTCTTCCTTAATGGTGACATAGTTAACGAGAGCAAAGTAAAAGTTAAAATTTCAGGTATTTGCAAAGTTTCCTCAATAGTCTTTCATTTCTATTTGGGCTGAAACTTCATGTATTCTGAATAATGGAAACAATGTTCAAAGCCCCCCAGCATTATACTTGCTTAATGGTCCTTTACTTGTGATTTTGTGCATTAATTCCATATAAAGGTCTCCTTTAGGTTAAAAAAAAAGGAAATGTGTTTTAACATTTAAAGCAAAGCTAAATAATACTGTACTGCTGGGCAATTTTCAAAGCCACATTAAAAGAGGATCATAGGGTAAAGAAGCATCTGTTACAAAAACACTACATGGCTCCTTCTCTGTGCTCTACGATTTTGTTAAGACGCTCTTTTAATCCAGCCATTTACAGTGACTCTCACAGTAATAAGAAATCAGGCTTAATAATATGGATTAAATGTTATTTCCTCCTCTAATTGACAGATTTGGTGAATCTTGCCCCTTACATCAGTTCCACCGAAGCCATATTTTACTGTTACGAAAGTGTTAAGAGTATCGGGGAAACCATATTAAAAATGTCTGTTTTGCTGGTGGATCAGAATTGTAACAGGGTGTCTGTCTACGGCGTGCGTGGGGCAGAGGGATACAGTTCTCAGGAAATGCTGACTAAAAGCAACGCAGAACAGCACAGGCTACAATTCGATGCTGTTAACACTTAAATGCCTGTGAAGCCATGTATTTGAAAGTGGGTGCCTAAGCCTCCTGATGCCCATCCTCTGAGCATTTCCAGTATTACGTCCATTGTGACAGTCACACTGCACAGGGATCTCCCTCCACTCACCACCCAAAAAAGAACCTACAAACCAAAGTGTTACCTTTAGGCTGAAAACCACAAGAGAGATTCTTTCTCCGACGTTTCAGTGTCCTCCTGGGGAGAACACCAGGAGGAATCCAGGTCTGTTTTCATACTACCCGATTGTTTCTCAAGGGCTACACAAACCAAACTTACAAAGTAGTGCTCAAGCAACGTTCTTCCCCCAAACCACCACAGCTGGTGTGACACAAATCTTGGGGCACCCCTGCAGCAGGTATTCTGAAATAAGAAAAATAAAATCATGACATTTCACAAAAAAAGTATCCAATCTCACTCGGCAAAGCTTTAGATTGTCATTTGTCCCACTCTCCCCTCCTTTCGGATCAAGGTGGTGATGGGTGACACAAGACCACAGTGATGTGTAATTACTCGTGGTATTTCAGGCTCTCTGGAGCCCAGGGGTGAGATGCAGCCAGGTCTGCACCACCACTGTGTTCCTCTCTGGTGTTGCAGCTTCACCACCTCTTGGACCACAGAGACCAAGCTGTCCGAGAAGCCCAGAGCCAGAGAAGCCATAGTACTGTATCCATCAAATGTCCGAGGAAGAGTCTTGCACAAACCGTAAGATTTAGCAACTTTGGAGAGGTTTTGTTCAATTTGCTTGAATTCCTGTGATTTCGTCTTCTCTGGGAATGGCTAAATACAGTTTCCCATACAATAGTATCCTTGGAAAGAGTTATCAAGGAGAGAAAAAAAGGATGAAAAAATCAAATGGCTTGCTTACCTTATCAAAATTTGCTATAAAACACTAAACGAATTCATTTTAAAAGCAAAAATTAAGGAGGATAGGTCGACTTTCTTTAAAATCATCATCCCTCTTCAGCCAGCCTGTCAGCATCAGCTGGTCTCTAGATAATCTCTTTGCTGCGTCCAGGATCTATTTTTCAGGTCACTTGGCTGGATTAGCTTGTATGTTCCATCACATCCCTCCTACTTGTTCATCTCTGTCTCTGGCATAAAGGAGAACAGATAAAAGCGACATTTCCTTAAGCTTCAGGCAAAGGAGAGGGAATATGTGACTGCGATTCATTTCCTCAAGTTGTGCAGCAGCTTCAGTTCCTGAAATCTGGGCTGGTCCACGACCAAGTAAAACACATTAGACAGAAGAAGCTAACACCTTAGCAGCACAGGAAAAAGAACCACTATATGGTGACTCCAGACATAGCCCTGAGCAAGGAATATTGGCCTAATTTGTGCTGCACCAAAGTAGTATACTTCAGGCACAACCCAGCCACACTTCCATCCCTACTCTCCTCTAGCTCTGAGGCAGGAAGGTTGTCCCAGCAGCGCCCACGCACCGGGCAGGGACAGGAGCACAGAGTCAGGGACAGTTTCTTACTCATCTAACTCCATAAAGAAGAGCACAGGTCTATGTATTGGTGAACATTTGGCCCCGAAGGCTGGATAAAGCAGCCCACGGTTTAAGAGGAGGTTCCTTACAGGACCACACACATCAAATCAGAAGACAGCACTATAAGTCTCTAAATGCCTTTTAGGTTTGCTGCCCTGAAGTGAGTGAGAGTTGGGTTTGCTCCTTTAATACTTAAAAATCAGACCATCTAAAAATCTCTTTCCACCTACTGTGCTCCAGAGCCTGGAAAATTCTAGGTTATCTGAACTCAGAATTCATTCCACCGGCTTCTCCGTGCGTGCAGGCACGTGTATGCATGTGTTTAATACACATATTAAATTTTAAATAGATTGCTTTTAACTAATCACATCAAGTGGCATTTGTGCAATGTAAATATTTGCTTTGTTCCTTCAACACTCTTTCAATTACACTGAAAATTTCAGAGAAATAAAATTACAGCAGGCTGAATATTAAAAGGTGGGGAGGGAGAAGAACTAGAAAGTAAGCTTCAAAGGGAATTCTACACTTTGATTTTAGTTTGCATATTCCAAACACTCACATTTTGCTACATAGATGTCAAATCAGGAGGTAGGTAATAAAGCAGGTTCCTTTAAGATTATAAAAAAACATTTTAAATGATCAAATCAAACCATATTCCAAGTGTGACAGAAGTAAATGACGTATTATTAGCTCTTCCCTGAACCTCACTGAACCATCTCTTTGCATTGTAGCAGGGGTCTGGCAGCCGTGTGGGTCCTTGCCAAAAATAAAGAAAGAATGGCAGCATTCCCCATCTGCTGATGAGTCCAATCTAAGGAAAGACAAAACACTGATTTTATTTAACTCTGTTCCAATTATTGTCAGGCGATACAAACAGTCATCATGACACACAGCCAGGTTTATTCATGTGCCCAGCAAGCCAGGCCAGGCATAATAAAGAGATTACACACTCCGTTTGGAATATGGGCAACTTGGAATGGCTTTTATTAAAACTTAAAGCAGGGGAAATATTGGGTAGTAGATGTAGGTATCAGAGAATCAGAAATATGTTTGGCTCCAAAACACAACACATGGCACCCTCAGTGAATGAGGGCAACTATTATTACAGCAGAACAGGCCTGCCTTTCTCTCCTTGCCAAAAGAAAAGCTTGGAATAGCACCCAGCACATGGCACTTTAAACTCAGAAGAGAGAGACTGGCAAGAGCTTTACAGAGTATGAAAGGAAAAATAAAAAAGCGGCTTTGTAAAATATCTGTCCCCTTGAAAGACAGTTCCTCATAAAACACCACCAGTCTCTGTACCGAAGTGACCCTGGAAGAGAAAAGGCTCTTAACAGCAAGAAACAGGATAGAAGGGGCAGCAGCAGGGCTCTGCTTGATTTCTGGGGTTCTCCTGCTTCTTGCTGGCATTAACTTCTCTGCCAGGCACAACCAGAGACCTGGGGAGCCCACTCAGGGCAAAGAGTTTGCTGATGTGCTGAGAGCATCCACCAGTCCTGCTTCAGCACTTCCCAGCTCCATCTCTACAGCATTTCAGGTCCATCTCCATTTGTGTCCATCTGGTGTACTCTTCCTGCTAAACATGTCGGGCTGGGCCATCTGCCCGCCCTGAGGCTGCACAGGTGACACACAACGTGACCCTGACTCACAGGTGGGATCCCAAGGCACAACCTACATAACAACAACGGATACAGAACTCGCATTTGCTGTCTCAGGCTTTCACTTTTTAAACAGTCAGTCATCTCAGGTGTTTACAACTTACACCCATCTGACCAGCCCCAGCAGAACATTTTCTTGCATAAGAGGTGGTTTTGCTTGTTTGTAAAAAACCTTCAGGTGCACCTAGATGTTACAGCTTCTGTAGGAAATAATATCAGTTTAAAAAAAGACCCACAAACTAAAGGTTTTTGAGATTTTTTTTGACCCAGGTCAGTGAGAGCTCAGACTTAGTTTGAGGAGACAGTAATCTGTGCTACGGATGCAGAACAAACAAGGATAAGAGGAATTAAATTGGTCTCAGCTTGATGTGAAACTGACTGAATGTACTTCAAAGCAACCTCGCGTGGCATGCGAGGAGGAGATGCTGGGGAATCGCACACTGAAGAAGACAGCATGATTCTCTTTGGGGTCCAATCTACTGGATTAAAAAAGTGCTGATATACAGAAAACTACTACTCCCTTTTCTCCGAATGCACCTAACTTATACCACTTGTGCTTTCCTAAGTAACACGTCAGGCTGTTCATTCTTTTTATTTACAACCTTCTGTCCTGTGTCTGTGTATCAAGGTGTGCAACAGCGACCTTTTACAGTCAGCAGTTGAATAGCAAATTTGCTCTGAATAAATCCATACCAATATAGGTGAAGTGTCTAGACAGATTTAATCCAGGCAATAAGTATTCCATAAGGCAACAGGATCAGACTTTAATAGAGCTGCAGCTGGAACACAACAAAGGTTAGAGCAAGCTACACACTGATTAAGTTTCCTTAACCCAACCAGAAGGTGCTCAGCCTGATCCCAGTCTCTCAAGGACTATCACCACCAAAGGAATCTGCCAATTTTTTGTCACCAACAGTTAAAGGAAGAGCAGTGATTTCAGCTGTAGACCTCAGTGGGCATTTAAAAGGTGGGCACACAGCCTGGGGAAAAACGGTACAGAGATGGGACAAATGGCCTGAGGTCAAAGATGAAGCCAAGAGGCAGAATGAGTCTTATAGAAAGGCTTGGAGTTCCAGGACTTCAGGAATGTCCTTTCGCCTCATGCACACGTGCCTGAAGTCCCACCAGGATGGCAAGTGATGGCAACACCGCCTTTGACAGGTTAACACAGCAGCAGATCTTGGCTGGTTTTCTCAGCCTCTACAGCTCTGAGCTGTGGAATATCTGTTTGGTGAAACAACTGAGACATAATAATGGTTTTAAAATTTAAAACCTGGTTTAAGACAGACTAGTAAGGAAGTTAAAGCAGATATTACAAATAGGAAAAGCCCGGTGGGCTGATTTAGATTAGCATGTTCTTGAGATCTAGTATTTTTAAAAAAGCAAATGAAATGTTGCTTGTGTCACAGAATGATAGAATCATAGAATGGCTTGGGTTGGAAGAGACCTTACAGACCATCCAGTCCCAACCCCCTGCCCTGGGCAGGGACACCTCCCACCACACCAGGTTGCTCCAAGCCCCCTCCAAC
>JAOXNO010000007.1:2943006-2968131 GCA_028565335.1 Limnodromus scolopaceus
GGCCAGGTTGGAGGGGGCTTGGAGCAACCTGGTGTGGTGGGAGGTGTCCCTGCCCAGGGCAGGGGGTGGAACTAGATCTTTAAGGTCCCTTCCAACCCAAACCATTCTATGATTCTAAGCAGAGCAGTGTTTTGTCTTTCCTGCAGCCTTTGCATCATTGTCACACAGCGGGTGCTTCCACATCACTGCACAAGCAGCACTGGAGCCACCACAAGGCCAGAAAAGCTGCTGCCCCAGCAGATGACTGGAATGGCGTGTAACTTATCTGCAGCAAATAGGATTACAATGAAATTGTGGTGTTTGCATTTCCTTGCAGGTTCATGAGCAGGCTTGTGACCACAATTTAATTTAGAAAACCCACAAGCAAGAGACCCTTGACTGGTGACTCCTGCTGTTCTCTTGGGAGCTGTGGGCTAAGGACAGAAACGTACTGACACACTCCCCTTTCTCACCGCCTCCATGAGCTCTCTCTTAACCCAGTGACATTTTGCCACTGGCCTAAATGGTGGTAGAAATGGTGCCAAGGATGAAACTTCTCTTTTGAAACCATATGGTTTAAGGATTACCAGCACAACGCAACGTAAGGTTACAAAAGGAAATAGGCAGTTGGTTTCTTTTATATATGCATGTACATATAGTTTTCACATACACAGATGTGTACCCTCCTTCCAGGTCAGTTTAAGTTAGACCCGAATTTACAGGGTCATCTCCTGTTCAGGACATTATTTAAACTCATAGCTTTAGACTTCAGCAAAAGTCCCTGATGACTTAAAACCAAAACAAAACAAAGCCCCAAAAGAACAGAATTCAGTCAGCAAGAAAAAAAATGAAGATATGATTGTTGAAACTTCCTCTCCAACAAAGGAAAGGATGGAAACATGAAGAAAGAATGAAAATATGTCAATATCATCTGTCTGGACTTTTAATTTTCCTGTGAAGGTTACCAGAGAGCATGGTGCGTCCTACAAAGCCCGGTAGAGAGAGATGATCTGTGCTGGCTCCACAGTCCCCAATAGCTGTTCTCACCGACTGCAGTCTCTCAGAAGCACGGGCAGAGCTGTCACACGCAAGTTCACTTACTGCTAAACTCAGCCAACAAATTGCTCGTTTCTGACAGATGTTTCTGTTTAAAGCCACTAGGAACCGTATGGATCATTCCACCTCATCAGTCTCAAGAGACAGCCCAGCAACTCCAAGAGCCAGAAATTTGCCAGGAACAAATGAAAAACCTAATTAGATCAACAGACAAAATTTGGATCAAGATTAGAGGATCTGACATGACAATGGGATTAGACTATTAACAAGACATAACAAGGTTTGGCTATTTATCATTTCACAATCAGTTTTCACAGTACAAGGAGGAAGTGCTGGCAAATCAGCATGAAAAATGCAGACACGAGAATATCCTTGTTTCAGTTTAGTGTGTGCTCCCTTTTGATGCCAAGCTCTACGGAACCAAACAGTCTATTCTTAGAGAAAAACCACTGCAACAGCTGAAGGAATTAAGAATTGGAGGCGTAACAACGGAAATAAAAATAACAAAATCCTCAGAGCCAGATACTGGTAGTTGCAGGTGTACAAAAAGGCTAAAAAGTAAATAAATAATTGCAAATACCACAGTTTGCAGCTATCCATGTGGAAAAGCCAGTGCAGGCAAACATCTGGATAGACATTGCGATGACACTGTCATTATTCTCTTCTCCACCCCTCTTCCAACCTTCAAAAATGAGGTTGAAAAACGAAAAAAATCCCTTTATTGCTTCCCCCTCCTCACAGGCTGCCCGTGGGACTGAACAGGGTGTAAGGGGGGTACCCAAGTCAAATGAATCTCAACTTTATGCCAGACTAGAAAGCAGCAATGACAAGAGAGCCACACACCACGAACCACAGTTGGATGAACTAAGCTCCAGTTCCTACCAGCTGGCTGCCTTCAGTTGGCTCCCAAGGGATGCTCTGCTCCGACTACCAACAGGTCACCAGAGAGGTCCAGGTGGTGGTATTTAGAACCACAGAATAGGCGGTATTTCAACCAGAAAATGAGCCTGGCCCTCCACAGTCCTTTTGTCCTATTTCTGTTCAGATACTCTGCACCTTCACCTTCCGCTTTAAGGTCCCTTCCAACTCAAATGATTCTATGATTCTATGATCTGGGAAGCCACTTGGACACAGATAGAGCAATCACAGTCCTTCAGTAGAAGGAGTCTCTGCGTGGTGCTTATCTGGTCTCTGCCTCCTGGGTCAGAAACTAAGCCCCTGGTAGTCTGCCTGGAGGAACCTCATTTCCTCCAAACGTTCTCTCCCTGCTTGTTTGGGGAATAGAGACGCAGACGATGCACTGTACATTTTACACACAACAAAGCAATCTGGTCCTAGCCCAGTGCAAACCAAATTGGCTTTAGTAAAGAAGTTATCACCCCCTTATTTCTATTTCTAGCATCAGCCACAGAGGCCTGGTCAGATACAGCAACACGGTTTTAAAGAAAGGAAATTAAGTCACAAAGCACTGCAGAAGAATTTTACAGATAGCGACATGTAGAGCTATACCTCTGCAGCACCAGCAAGAAAAAGAAAATAATGTCCCACATGTGTGGCTCCTCACTCTCTGCCTACTGGGTGTCTTTTGCTTTGTATTTTAATTGCAATCTGAAGTTTTGGGCAACTTTTTGATCTACGTGTAGACAGCACCTAGTACAGTGGAAGTCTCAGTTCACACCTGGAGGGGCTACTCAACAGCAGTACGTTACTATCCACTACCAGCACCAGGTCCCAGGAGAGAGGCCTCCCCACTCCCCACTGGTCCGGTCGATGAAGCAGGACTTCCCCAAAACCTGCTGAAATGATGCTGTAGGAGGCAGCAATCTCAACATATTTGTCATTCTCTGCCCCAAGGAGCTTAAGAGAGATTAACAGGATCATTTACAGTTTATCACTAACCAAACTGCAACACCAAGCAAAGTAATTAAGTAATGATACATTATAAAATATAAACTTTTCTAGGATCTTGTACTACATAGAAGCACCTGTAATAGGAAGAAAAAAAATTCTCACAGTACAAGGAACTGCAACCTGGATTGCCTAGATTTAGAAGCTTATTTTTGGGCATAGTTTCTGTTGGTTAGTGAGGGGGTATGCTCCACCCTGAGCTGTAACTGTCTAATGGGCGGCCATTAACCCAGCAGCCAGGTCAGGAAGGTCTGGGCTGGGGATAATACAGTGAAACAGCAAGGAAGGAGAGACAAAAGATGAGGTTTTTCCCTCAAATTGCTTCATGACATCCTCAACTTTAAATACATTACTAGTCTCAATTAAAGATAAAGGACTTACATTAACATCCGTGTCAGTGTTGACAGCCACAAAAGGATACATTGCAGCAGCAATCCAAGTACACTTACTCTTACACTGTTTAATCCTTCCATACATGTTTCAAAAGTAATTCCTCTTTGTCGAATTAAATACGGCTTTTTGATACAATTAACTTCTTGCCTGGAGCTCTGGTGGTCCTGATATGAAAGGAATCTAGATACGCATCAGTTCTGGTTTAAGTTCTGCATTAAAAAAAAGAAACAGATAAAAAATAAATCCTTCTTCTCAGGCTCATCTTCTCATAAATCCTATTAACGAGAGATATTCTGAGATAATTACGAGAAGGCACCAGCATCTCTCCTTTCCTCAGTGACTTTTGATACTGTACATCATTGTGACAATGGAGCAGCATCCCTGCCAGTGCCAGCATCTATAAACACCAGTTTAATTTCTCTATTGCCTTCAACTAAATATTGCCTTTTAAAAAAAAAAAAAAAAAAAGAAGACTACACATAAATGAAAGGTACAGGAGAGAAGAGGGAAACTATGAGAAAGAAGCAGCACTTAAACAGTAATAGTTTTTTAAAAATACATGCTTTCCAAGCCCATGGACAACAAGAAAAAAACCAAGGAGTTCCGTGAGCACCTGAGCTACAAAGAAGCATGGTTTCCTTTGGTGCTCACAGGACTCATGCTACCTCATGCTACCATGCCTTTCCTCCTGGAGTGGATTAGCAGGAGGGTCTTTTCTTCCCTGCCCAGCTGTAGGAACCCAACAATTTTAACCCCCCTCCTGCTCAGCTACATTTGGTGGAAGCTGGTCCAGAGAATCAAGACTGGCCGTGGGCAGGAGGAGCAGACACGTAAACACTCCCACATCCCGTACTGTCACAGCCTCCGCATCTCCTCAGGAAAGTTAAAAAAACCCAACTACATAGAAGGTGCCAGGGATGTCCTAGACTGCATTCTTCTGATACATTTAGGCCATGGTTCTGTAGAGCAGGACCATGTTGTGCCTCTCCGCGGTTACACACAAACAGCACCAAGTCCTTCTGTAGGACCTACAGAAACAAGCATTTACACGGGCTTCAAATCCATCTCCTACAGTTCAAACCTTTGCTGTCAGAGAATCTGATATTTGAAGTCTGCATTCCCACCCGACATGTACAGTAGCAGGAGGCAATACAGGTCATTAGTATCTGTATAATGTTCCTCACATGCAAGAATAGGCAGTTACAGTGGCAAACATAATTAAACTAAGCTAATACGTGCAGCTAATAAAAACTTCTACAGAGCTAGAACATTCACATTACATCCCAACGCCAAAGTTATGAATTTTAATTTCTTTGCACTGTTGTTGAGAAGGCGACAACAGGCGTCTTACAGCACCGCAGTCCCAGGGTGGCAGGTCCTGGTCTCTCACGTCCCTGCCCTCCGCGCTGGGATGAATGCCACCAGTTGACAGTTTAGCTACTTTTGATGCACACAAATATCATCATCATAAAAAAACCCCCCAAAAAACCATAAAGAAGTCTTTTTATAACCGTTGCAACTCACGAGGGCAAAATCTGCTAAGAGAGGTTTCTCCAGTTAACAGCTTAAATGTGACAATTTTAGCAGCTCCATACGTACTCAGTGTGGTTCCATTCCCCCCTCGACGTGTTGCTGATCCGAGGTAGGCAAAGCAGCTCATTTGTCCTAATTCTGAACCAGTGCATGCTAGTCTCCTTCAATCTCAATTAGCTAGTAGGAAATTTATTTAGAAAGCTGACAGGAACTATTTGGGGGATTAATGATCACTGATTTATGAATATTGAGTAGCATTTCAATAATCCAAGCACAGTAATCACTTGTAGCTGAAGCCAGTTCTCCCAACCATTATAGTCTGTAGCAATCACTCAAAGGCAGTTAAATGATTCTGATTTATGACCTTAACCTACAGGGCCCAGTACATTTGCTCTATCAGTGTGTAAATTCTAAAAACGCAATTCCCTGCACCTCTAGAGAGCCAATTTAAGTCAACATTATGCATGAGCTGAGCATGCTTGAATTCTCAGATCTCTTATTTCACTCATTAAATTTGCACTGAACATCTTGCAATTAAAATTTCATATAGATTTTTTCTTATGATTGACATTTGGCCTTGGCAAAATGAGTTTAAATTTTGTTTCTCTAAAGATTTAGAAGGAGATAGATTGATCTAGACATTGTTTTCTGCAAGATGATGATGATGGAGCACTAATGCTTTTATTAGCATTTTGAAAAGCCTCCCTTTCTGCTGGAGGACTGTCTGTCAGTAACAAGTGAAAGCAATTCAGCGACCAAAGCCAAAGCTGCAGCTAGTACAGTGGCAGCAAAAGCCTTGCTGCACGAAGTCTTCATGTGACCCTTTCCTGTTTTTAGGCCAACATCTTTAACTGGGGTGGAACAAATTGGGCCTTCCAGTACAAACCAATATGTGCTCATCTGCCATGAATAAACAGCAGTTCTGTTATGTGATTTTGAAAATAAGCCCAGGACATCTAAAAAGAGCAGAGAAGAGCTAAAGTGATTCCAAGTCCTGACCTGAAACGGTGAACTTTTGATTGACTCAAACACTAGATTTGTTGTGCTAAAATCAGGCAACTCATTTATTTTATCTCACGTTGTGTCCCTCAGGCAATGAGTTCAAAGGAAGCAGAGTCGTACCCTTCAGTGACCCCATGTACTTACTGGTTGCAGCATAAGGGGTGCTGGAGAAGTACCTGATCACCCAGAGACAGTCCATGCATCAGGGAGTTCACAACGCAGGGACAAACCCAACAACTGAGCCAGAAGAAGATTTTATGCCTCAATCCAGCAGCGGCTTAAGAGGACTGCAACGTTAAGAGCCCACAGACTGGAAGTGCCACACAGTGACAATCCAAGGAAATACAAGGTCTTTTTGTAGCAACGCAGCTCCTAACACAGTGATACATCCATTTCATAAAGGACTTGGAGCATCAGGGTCCTGTCAATAATAGATAACCATGCCCAGGCTGTAGCAGACATGCCAATATTAATTTTGTACCTTAAGAAGCAAATCAAGAGGAAAATGTTTCAAAAACCTAAGGAGCTGACTAAAGGAAGCTTCCCCTGGGCTGGAGAACATGAACACCCATTCACAATATCCATGTGGTGGTGGCAGTGACGATGGAAGGTTACTGGAGATAACATTTTAACCACTGTTTCCCAACCTGCTGGTCAAAAGGTTATTCACATCTCGGTGCAGGTACTTACACCCGCCCCGCTGCAGCAGGGCCCTAGCGCTTACACACCGGACACCTACGTGATAACAGGGAGTACCCTCCTCCTCCTCACATCCCAGGAACAATTAAGACCCTGCAGATTGTCATCCAAGCACAAGGAATAATGCTTAAAACCTACGTATCCCTACACACACCACTTCCAGTTTAACCACTCTTCATCCCGTCCAGCTGAGCACAGTATTTGCCTTTCAGCAAATTATAAGCAAAGGAAATAAGCAAAAATTTGTCTTACTATGGGAAGCGATCAATAGGGTACCTAAATTCCATTACGTAGCTAAAGGAAAAATCCAGTGTACTAGCCCTGGAGAATATCAATCTTGCAGCAGTACCCAAGGCATTTTTTTTACTGCAGAATAGTAAAGTCTTTACAGTCACGGCATAATTACACTAACAGACCGGTATTTTAATATCATCTCTCTGAAATGAAATTTTGTTTCCATGTCCAGTCAATAATTCTGTCTCATCTCAGTGATGAATAGAGCTTAGTGAATAATTTGTTATGAATAATTTATTCACCGCATTTCACCTTTCATCTCTCTTTGAACATTTTGTGAAATTCTGGGATGTATTCGTATCAACCCTGTGTTGATAGTTGGCTGAAAACATTCAAACTGATGTGCCACCGGGTCACATTTATGAGGTGTCGTACCTGTTCCGTCACTGGTTGGGCTCAGTTCAACCAAGCTGCATTCCCAGCTGCTACTCCAGTTCAGTCCCAGGTATTTAAGCTCGGAGTGTACGTTACGTATTGTTTCTCCCATTCCAGGAGCTCAAGGCCCCACTGTTCTAAGTGCTGTGTAAAGACTGACCACAGGACTTGAGGCTCTCAGTAGACAAGACAGTGGGAGTTACCACCGGACTATTTTACAGATAGGAAATTTAGAGAGAAAACAAGTATAACTTCACTAAGTTCAGACAAAGAGACTCTGAAGTAGAGAGAGAAAACACCAGGTTACAAACACGAGCGGTTTCTACCCTACCAACCAGAGAAGGCTGTAAAGCTGTGAGACCCTCCCAAGATAGTTGAGATAGCTGGGAATTTTCTCAAGGAATCATTTTTGGTAAAAACAGATTTCTATCTCTTCCTGTAGGAAACAGCTTCTTGTAACTTTTTGCTACAAAAAGGACAATTTTCCAGTCCAAGCTCTGACAGAATTATTACATTTAGAGCTCAATAGGCCCAAGGAAAACAAAACAAAGAACAACTGCCCAAAATATTTTGGTTTGCATCAGTGTAACAAACCATTCATTGTGGGTCCAGTATTCAAAACACAGTTTTCTCCCAGAAGCATCTCACTGCTTCCTAACCTCCTAGAAAATAAAAAAAGCCATCACTATAATGCAGATTTTGAGGTAAAACAAGCAGTATTGTCTAGACATAGCACTGAAACCACGGGGACGACAAATCCTGAAGTAGAGAGGCTCCTGTAGGCAATTTTTCACTGCAAAACAATTCCATTTGATATCATACTATATCATGAGAAAATACTTTGGGCCCTATCGGTACACTGGAATCCCAGGTTCCAAATGCATTACAAAATTTAATTTTTTCATACATCTTTTTCTGTGAAACTTTTGTTACATTTCCATTTCTTGCCCCCCTCCCAAGAGAAAGAAAACATTGAAATGTCTTTCTTGTGCCATAGAAACATCTGTACAAGTCTATACTGGAGCTGGCTAAGCACAAAAATCATGGCTGTTTCTCTAATGAGGACAAGAAGTGTTTCATTTTAATGTATCTAAACAAAAGAAATCCAAGGTAAGATACCCTGACAAAATTTGTGACCACTGGAAGGGGCAGGTGACTGATAAGTTCTGCTTTCCTGCAGGGTAGGGTAAAGCATCCCATCACCATGCAGGACAGGGCTTTGAGCAACCTGGTCTAGTGGAAGGTGTCCCTGCCCATGGCAGGGGGTGAAACTGGATGAGCTTTAAGGTCCCTTCCAACCCAAGCCATTCTATAATTCTGTGATCACAGGATTCAGACACTGCCATCAGCATTCATGGGCCTCAGAAGACTCATACATCGCAAGCTGAAGTCCATGACACAAGTCTGTGTTGCAGATGTTCCTGTACCCACCTCTCCTATGTCCACATTTTGATGGTACAGCTCTAGTTGGAAGCAAAGGACCGCTTTTAACAAAGGATACATGACAGCAACACATGTGAAAGGCATCCATGGGAAGAGGCAAAGAAACGAACGACAGCTAACCTTGCAATGAAAAAAGGAGAAAACCAGATCAGAATGTGATCTCCCAATGAAAGATTGCATTAAGGATTGCATCACTGGTACAGGCACCCAGAGAAGTTGTGGAATCTCCATCTTTGAAGATACCTAACACTTGGGAAGACAGGCCCTGAGCAACATCACGTACCATTGAAGTGAGCCCTGCCTTGTGCAAGGGGGTTGGACTGGGTCATCTTCAAAAGGCTTTTCCAACCTAAAATACTTTATGATGCTCTATAACCTCTTCATAAAAATAACTCAGAACAGTAAGAAGCACAATATCAGCTCTGGAGTAGGAGAAGGTTCAAAATACCATCTTTCTGCTGTACTGTTGCATCCATCTTGCACAGACAGGACCAGTGCTGATATCATTTTTGGCAAAGCATTCATGGATTAATATCCATATAAAGAATTTATATTAATAACACAGGTCTGGAGCAATGCGGCCCTGCCATGCACACACCCTGAGAATGGACTTTAAGTCAAGCTTCAGGAAAGATAAGAGTAATGTACTTAGCACTGCAAGATAATTTCCTAATGACAACTTGGAATCCTATGTTAGGTCTACTAGTCCGTGTACGCACACTCCAAAATTCATAATTAGAACAAGAAAATTTGGCGTGGAAATAAAAGGTGACATTAACATCATAAAAAGAGAAGAACCAGGTGCATTTTGAGAATGAAAGGGTTGTGACAAGCAGGCAGTCCCACCAGTTATGTGATAAATAGAAAAATCTTAGGCTGGCATTCATGCAAATTGCACTTATGGTTTGTTCTCGTTATTATCTTGCACTTCAGACTGTCCATCTTTTTTTTTTCTAGTAAAAAACCTAGGCACCATTCAGTATGCACAGAAGAGCAAAGCATTACTACAAAACAGATGGTACAACTGAATATTAAGCAACTTGGTATAAAGAACATTGCTTTTAAGAAGAACTCAATTTACAATTAACAGCTTCTAGACTGTAAAACTGACTAGAGAAATAAAATGCATTTCAGCTTAGTTATTATCAGGGGAATCTAAAGGAGAAACTAGTCTCTGGTTTATGCAGCTGATGGGGTCCAGTGTCCTCTCCAGCTAATGGAAAGTCACACTCCAGGTTTAGCACTTAACATGAATCTGTGGTAAAATCTCCCCGTGCTCACCTCAATCCCAAAGCATGCTACTATTGCACCCTGCTGCTTTGTGGAAAAGAGATGAGCCAGGTTTCAACAAATTAGTCTGCCATAATCAAGGCTTTCCATCCTCAAGATCACACTCCTTTAGGATTACTACAGGGCAAAGACACTCTTGAGGCTCAAAAGCCCCTAGGACAAAGCGTGCTTCCTTGAATAAAGCAGGAATCAAAATATTGCTGCCTTCAGCTCCCATCCTTTCCCAGGGATGGGTTTAGCAATTCTCTGCAGCTTCTGCCTTTACCCTTCCACCCTCTTGCCTGCTGTTCTCAGAGGTGCACACACAGGTATCCCACAGCTCCTCCAAACACCAGAAAGGAAACCTTCTTGCCCACATATGCTGTGTCATGGGTCATGAGATACACCTTCCCCGTCCCTGCAGAGAGGGACAGCTCCTGCAGCCACAGCAGCAATTACATTCCAGAGC
The DNA here is from genome assembly GCA_028565335.1 of Limnodromus scolopaceus. Lineage (NCBI taxonomy): Eukaryota > Metazoa > Chordata > Aves > Charadriiformes > Scolopacidae > Limnodromus > Limnodromus scolopaceus. Next base: position 2,953,427 of record JAOXNO010000007.1, read on the forward strand.
TTATTAGTATGAGAATACTGAAAGAGTGGGATAGGATCATACAATATTTTACTGTATCTCTTAACAGCTCTAATTAGCTAAAACTCAAATTTAAACAAGAATACTGTAAAATGAAGTGCACACTTCCCAAGACACGCCAGATTAAAACACGCAGGTGACACACTCACTGCACTCAAGGTTACGGATTCAAGCACAGCCCAAGTCACAAGTGATGGACGGCTCTTGGCATCGGGTGGCTGTTTGAGAACGTATTTTGAGTGAATTGTCATTCTCAGTCCATGTCTCCAACCGGCAGGTACAACAAGTATTTGGGGATTATTTTAATCAGTCTGACAAAGGAGTAAGTAAATTTAGGGATTCAGCCTTAGAGGCCAGAGTCGGAAGCAGACCCATGGGACTACAGCAGAAATGCAGATTACCCAGGCCTTTTTTCAGTGGCTAGGGTTATTTAATCTCACCCTAGCAATGTTAGCCCAACATTTCTCTAAAAATCAATGTGTTCTTTATTTAAGGGAAATAAAAAATAAAATACAAATTACTCCACGAACAGCAGAATAATGAGACTCCATTTCTTACAGCATTTTTCTTTTTCCCCCCTCTTTTAAAGGCTGTTTGAAAAAAACTTGAAATCTTTCCCATGGTTAAGATATTCCTAATCCTCTCTTCATTACAGTTGATTTTCATTAAATTTCACACCACAACTTAAAATCTAACTTTGTTTAAATCTGTCAACCACATTTGAAGTTGTGAGTGGATGGGACACGCATGAAACAAGGAGGCTTGCTGTGGAAACCAGTCTCAGGGCTCAGCAGCAGCCAGTGAGATCAAGCGGCTCACGTCTGGACTAGAAAAGAACAGCAAAAGAAATATTTCTGATAATTCTTTCTGGAAAGGTATTATAGTTTGCATATACAGATGGAAAGTGATACACACGTATCTACTGTTGGCGCAGCACCCTCAGTAAAAGGTACTTTATATTGAAATAGATATTGTTAAATGAGAAAATTAAGAAGCTATAGGAGGAATTAATCACCCAGAAGGGGGGAAGTTTACAAATACACTGTCCAGCCTTTTTCCTATCTAAAACCATAGGGTATACATATGGACACAGATTTCTGCTTATGACAGGCAAGTCCAGTTGAGTGCATTCCCAGTTCCTCACTTTGTCTGTTTGGCCTTTCTAGGCACTGTGACACCCTGACCCGAGTGGGAATCAGAGAGAACAGCAAGCCGTTGACGTGCAACAAGAAAAAAAGAAAGTCACGACAGAACTCTAAATTGCATTTGAGTCCAGATTTGAAGTGTTTTGGCCACCACCCACCACCAAAATGAAACATGTCTGGAACTGAACCACACTCGGGGGAGCACTTTGGGTGCTTGTGCTTATTTGATGGAGGTCAGCATCCCGGTCCTTGAACTGCTAACCACACAATCAAGCCATGACCCAGTGGAGGCCAAGTTAGAATAATTCATCTATGGAGAATTAGGTGAGTGCCTTGAAACAGCCAACAGCACAACAGGGGGTAGTACCAGGAGGGAAGGCAGGCCCACAGCTGGGAACGGAGTGTTCAGGACCTCAGGGCACTTGGGTGTTGAAATACCGAGACCTGCCACTCCTAATTAGAAACTGAGAACCTTCACATCATCTAAGTTAAGCACATAACTAGAGCATGGTCTCTCTTCTGACCTGCCACGGAATCACCAACCTAAAATAGATGGAGTGAAGAGCCACCAAAACATGAGTATCAGAAAACCAATGTGCAAAAGCAGCACAGCCAACAACTTGGCAACAACACAGCATTCCATGAAGCTAAATGAAAAATTCAGACTGTAAATTAACAAAGTCAATAAATGTTTACTCTGCCTTCTAAAGTACAGTTATATATAACACACAATACATTTTGTGTTACTATGAGTCACTACAGAAATATTAAATAACTCCACTAAACAATTAATAGTTATTTAAATTATGGAATTTGAAGTCTTCAAAATGATGAGGCTCCATTTCATATCTGTATTACAACAGCAAGATTTACAGAACTGTAAAGAATAATTCTTTGCATACCTGTGTAATTATCTTCAAAATTGAAATGTCATCAATGATACAATATGGTCATAAGTAATTAACCACCTAATTAAAATCTAGAAATTAAAAGTAATTCACGTTCACATAAAATTGTCCTTCACAGCTGGATTTCAGTAGTCCATGAACCCATGCAATTCTGAAAATGGAAAAAAATTAAGAGACGCTGAACACTTTTTATGGGGATTTGCAATGTGAAGCAAAAGGGAACAGCAGGATAGAACATGCCACGATGATTAGTGTTCTGGTTAATCAATGTTGAGATGTCATCAGCCAGAGATGGCAGGTGGCACTTTGCTATGTTAGAACAAAGTCAGGTTTTGGAAGGAGGGAGATGAGGAATACTGGGAAAATACTGGGAACACAAGACTTCCTGCAGTACTCAAAGACCCTTTGCCTTTGCAGAACACACACAATTATAACCACACAGCATTAAAAAAAAAAAAAAAAATGGGAAAAGAAAGTTTGGAAAGTCTCAAACATGAAGTTGAAGAAGTCATATTCGTTCTCCTGTCCAGCACTGTATAAGCGTTTGGTGAGGAGAAGCAGTAGCGCCCTATTGCATGGCATCAAAGCACTCCCATATTTAACGATCACGAGTTGTAGTCTATCAGGGAGAAATCAACACATTTTAAAGTATTATCAAGGTTTTCAACAAAACACTAGCAATTGAAACTCACCATTCTCTAGTCGCAGAACACAGAACTAACTAAACAGGCATTACTGACAGTTTCTGTGTGCTCAGAGACAATGCTCTGCGACAGGTTAAGACAAATTGCTCCGATAAAAATAACTGAAAAATATATTGTAGCACGATTCGAAGGTCAGGCATTGCAGGGAGCTCCCATATTTAAGCCGAAGTGCTAGGGAATTATTAATGTCAAAATTTACATAGGCCCTTAAATAAGATTTGTCATCATGAATTCTACGCCTCAGATTAATGGGAGAACTTAAGTTTAGTCGCAGGGTAATATTCTGTACTTGAGAAGGGCTCCGTGTGTTGCATATTGAATGGGAGCCACTGACAATGTGCCCAGAGGACTAGAGGAGTGAAGAGGCGCCACACGCAGTATCTGCCCAGACAAACCCAGGGATCAGCCTCAAAAAGAGCTTGATGCACTTTTGCTCCAGTTCATTAAGAGGGTGAAGCACTTAATTGATGTTGGCTCCTACTGAGTGCGCCCGAGCACACACTCACCTCTAAGCACTCACAAGGGTATCACTGCTCTCAAGGCCTTTTAAACGCGTGCATACGTGACCTCCGGAGCAGATGACTTTCTAACCTGGGCTTTGCTGGAGGCCTCTCCTGATGGGCCGGGGCAGGACGTGCGACGTGTTAGCCCTGACCTCCCAAACACGCACAACTTTTCACAGAGTATCGACCACCGACAACCTCTTCTCCTTCAAATACTATTCTCATAGGAAGGGCTGGCAGAAGATGCACATCTGGCTTTTACAGATGCTGCATATTTTTTTCATGCCAACTTTTTCCAGTATGCCAGACAGTCAATCTCAGTGATTTCTTCCCCTCCCTCTTCCCACCCCTGAAGAATGGAAGAATCCCATTCTTTTTTAATTTTTGAGGTTCTATGGCAATTTCTACAGAACTGTATTAATCTTTCAATACATAATATATTACTAGAACAACGGTCTGCTGTAACTACCCAAAGGGGAATGGATCTTTTCCATCCACTGAATACCAGACTCAAGGAGTCTGAAGCTTTAATGCACATCTCAAAAAACCAAGCTTTTGTCTCTCCAAGTGTGCTCATTCAGGAGCCATTTGGAGACACGCAGACAACGTATCATTAATCTCTGACTACGTTCCAAGACACATTTCTAATGCAGCTCTTGTGATTACAGTAAGGCTTTACGTTTGGCTCCCTGTTAGCCCACCCACCGAAGTTCGATCTTGCCTTCCCCACCCACCAGTAACCCCAGTGCTAGAACGTGGCTGTGAACCAGCCAGAGCCAGACGCTGGCAGCCGTGTCTCGAGTGCAGAATGAGGGACTGCAGCTGATTTCAGACTCCATCCAGTTAGATCTGGATATTTCTCAAAACTGTCAGACTACTTTGCTAACTTTCTGTCTGCTCATTTTTAATCACCACTATAATTTCAATCTTCTCCACCTACTGTGAACAATAAATTAAAAAGACGAGCTATATAGTCAGGGGAAGACTTTATTATTAGTTTTTTTCTGATTTGAAATGCCCATAGCTTGCCACGCTGACTAATGTTCTTTGGTCAGTAAATAATACCACCTGCTGAGCCAAGTATGTGCCCAGGATGAATGAGTGCTGCTAGGTGATTCCAAAAGACCATTATTTTCCCTTTCAGTTCCATGCTTTTCTTTCCTTAGAACAGAATTTGAAGCAGCCTTTTCTCATTTCTAGGAACAGAGAATGCATGGACCACACATGGATTTGTATAACCGCTATTGCACAAGCTAATTAATCCAGTCTTTATCCTAGCACCCAGCACTGAAGGCACATAGAAGCATGAAATGAGATGCATTCCACTGCCCACAGATGGGAATCCAAAACTTGCCAGCATTGGTTCCCTCTTCTCCACACCCTCTGCTTCTGCTCCTGAACCGTACCAAACTCCTGTGGCTGAAAAGCCAGGAAGAGGAGCACTTAATCATTAGACTTCTCAACTGTCTGCTTGATCTTGCTATAAAAAAAAAAAAAAAAAAAAAGAGCAAGCCAAGGTCACCTGCCTCATCTTTTTACCCCATTGTTATTTGACAGAATCACAGGGTCCTTGATGTTGGAAGGTACCTCTGGAGATCATCTACTGCAGCTTCCCTGCTCAAAGCAGGGCCACCTACAGCAGGTTGCTCAGGACTGTGTCCCGTTTGGTTTGGAACACCTCCAAGGATGGAGACAATACAACCCCTTTGGAAAACCTGTTCTAGCATCTGATCACCCTTACAGTTAAATAGCTTTTTCTTATGATTAAACAGAATTTCCCGTATTTCAATTTGTGCCCACTGAAGACCCATTTGATCTGCTTTGATCAAACCTCTCTTTTTAAGTGACTTTTCTTTAAACTAAATATCCCTGGGGTCATCATCTGTACCAAAAGGGATGGATGGAAGTTCCACTGAGATTCATGTACCCACATCACACCAGCCCGCACAGCTCAGTGATCAAACACGTGCTGCACCTTGAAAAGATGCAGCCCTGGAGAGATTCTCTTCCCCCTGGCCATCTTCAAGAGGCAGTTGCTTCTAAAGGACTCGGTCTCCTTAGCTGCTCCTCAGCAGTTTAGATCAATGTTGTTCCTTAGCTGGGTCAGGGTCATTTATTATTTGCCCTAATTGCCAAAGAGATGTTTAATTTCATCACCTCTGTATGAGTTGGTGCAGAAATGAGTTAAGTGGATTACAAATGCTACCTGTTTTCCAGTGCAATTTTAGAAGCAGATTAGAAGCGACAAGAAAATGCAGAACGATATTGAAAGCGACCTTTACAGATGTTGCTGAACTTGGCACCAGAAGTTTTCATGAAGAAAAGGGCTTGTAATGATAAATTCTTCTGTCATCATCTGGTACAAGCAGTATTAGAATATTAACTGCAGTTCTAGCCTTACCAAGAGAAGTGAGTAACAAGCTAATAGGGTCTCCGCCTAAGGACCCCTTGCAGAGCTATACTGCAAGAAACAGGTAGTTCAGAAATGCAAATTGAAATTATTATTACATATACTAAGAACTGTCCCCTATAAAAACATAAACAAGAAGCAAATCATCCATCCAAGTTTCTTACAGTTATATGAAACAAAACAAAAAAAACCTCTCAGCATGATATTTGTTTCAACTTTACAAAAGGCAAGTCCTTCATTTTCTTTGATTTTCTCACCATGTAGAATTAACTCTTGTTTTTATCTGTTCTATCTTTTGTTTTGTTCTTAACAGCTACAGCTCACCCATGGCAAAACAGAAAAGAAAAAAATAATTTGAAAAGAACACTTCCATTTTGTTAGGAGGAGCCTCCCTCCCTGGCAAGTATTACAAAAGAAGAAAAGAAATAGATCTGAGACGAGTAATAAATTCACATCCCCAAGTGAGTCCAGCAAAATAATTTCTTATTATACATTAAAAGTCGCTGAGGTTCACTGTGCTCATGAAGGCTATGAACCGCAGAGATTCAAGGGACAAAAGGAACAAGGCCACGCACAGACGTCCCCTCAAACACGCCGAACAGGCTCCTCTGTCAGGTCTCAGATCTCCCCACTCCCTGCCAAGCTTTTCTTTATCACCATCTGCCTTTCCTCTATTAACTAATTTTTTCCCCTGAAGAAGATTCTAAGGCTGTTCTACTTTTAAATAATAAAATGGACGTTTCACAGTGGTTTAAAACATGGCACTGACCTAATAAGATTGATTTTTCTTTGGGGAAGAAAATGAAAAAGCAACAAATGCACTTCAGCAACATGTTGAAAGAGGAGGCTCTACAAGTAACTGGTTACATAGTTAAAGCTCTCTCTAAGCTAGGCAATTAATTTCTTTAAATTATTTTATTAACTTCTGCTAGTGTTAAAACAGAAAAAAAATATAATTCCCATATCATGCATGAAAAAAAGATCCAGACTTCTATAATATGCACAGGTTAATTAACAGCTGCGTAACTCTCTGCTGCTTCTAAATCCATTTTTCATGTTTAAACACAAGGGATGAGGATATTGATTATTAAGTCTTTCAATCAAGTTCTGTGCACTTTGGACGTAAACAAGACTGAAAGCTGCCAGGATTAGAGCTCTATAGACTACTTTTACCACCACTATTTACTTTGTTGACAAGCTCTTTTTAAAAAGCAGGGCGTCCCAAAGCCGTGATGCCATCAAAAGGTCATTCTGAAACACCCCAATCAATACTCTTTCACAGCACCCGACAGCTCTAGTCATGGAGACCCTCCCCAAGTCCTGACTGCTCCTGTGCAGGTCAATGACAGATGGAAGACCTGGAATGGTTTCTCAATGAGCTTGACAGTACGCCAAGGAATTGCTCCCCAGCAGGTTTGTACTTGATGAGCAAATTTAAGAACCAAGAGGACAGGACATAGCGCTCTCTACCTGGTGACAGGACTTGTCCCACCTGCGATGTGACAGTGAGCAACAGAAGGAAAGGGAGGCACCTCTAAGGGACAACCCAAATCACTTACTGGAAACCTCAGTGGGGGAATTTCTCTGTAGGACACCACGGCACCTCTTCTCCATGAGGTGCAGGGTCACCAGAGCTCTCCACACACCAGCAGCAACCATGGCAGACTGGACAGCCCTCAACCAGTGCATCTTATGGTGGCAGACTGGAAAAAACGAGAGGATTTAAAATTAGAACTGAGCAAACAGTTAAAACCAATTTGTCAAGCAAGTGCTCAAAGCTTCTGAGAGCACTGGGTATGGCTGAATCCAACACAATGTCAGACTTGAGCAAATATTCCTGGCAGGTATTACACCACATGCACACAGCTCTACTGGTAAGTAGACAAGTACAGGAATTAGGAAATGGATTGTACTGGTACACAAGTATCTCAGCTCAAGTGTCCCAACAGGCAATTATTTACAATTAATGGGAAAATTGTTGACACTTGTTTTTCAAGCATAGCCAGGAGTCGCTCAGAGACTCCTGCTCAGATCCACAACAGGGACAAGAGGCTGCCAAGGGTCGCAGCGGTTCCCTGCTTTTGGGAGGAATTCATTCCATAGCAACTCACACCTTAGACCGTAAGAGCCCTTTAACACCACGGACTTGGCAAAGACAGGACAGAGACCTCACTCCCACTGCCCCTTCTGCTTCCGCTGCAGCACCCCAGGGTGCTTCCCCCGCCATCCCCAGCCAACCAGCCGTCCTCAGGCTGAGCCCAACAGGAACCAGAGCTGGTACATACATATCTGGTGTGTAAAATTCGTGTTATTTCAAGTCTGTACCAGCCAATCTTGGCCGTGAAGAGTCAGCTAGGCATCCAAATGCTATTGTTTAGGCAACTCTGACTGTGATTTGTAAAAGAGGGGAGGAGGGGGTATAGAACCACAGAAGAGTAAAGCACATTGTTTTCTTTCTCTCTCCCCATTTTGTCAAACCAATTCCTTTTAATTGCAATATACTTTGCAACTATAATGTCATTCTTCTTGGAGGGAAGAAAAAGAGGCTCCTCGCTGAGAATTAAATGGTCTATTTAAGTAATACTTTCAAAAGACACTGTAAGCTTTTAAATTATCAGCTCAAAAATGTGGCATAAATAAAATGCTAACAACGGAAAAGCTTGTGTAAATCACGCTATTATGCAGAGTTGTAGCAAAAAGTACACAAAGCAACTACATCGTATCTTCCATCATTTGATCTTTTTTTGGTGCTCAACATGTTCACAAATAATACACTTAGAATAAATGGCCTTACCTAAACAAAACGGGTTGTGTATCACAGAATCACAGATTGGCAGGGACCCCTGGAGATCATCTAATCCAACCCCCTGCCAGCGCAGGGGCACCCAGAGCAGGTTGGACAGGAACGTGTCCAGGTGGGTATGGAGTATCTCCAGAGAAGGAAACCCCACCACCTCTCTGGGCAGCCTCTTCCAGGATGAGCAAAGCATTCTGGCAAAGTTCCCACGGATCTAATGATAACGGTAAATATTTTCCAGCATAATTCTGTTAAGGTATCTGGAGTGACTTTCCAGGTCCTCTGAAGTCAGCAAGAATTTTGACAGTAATTTCAACAGAAACAGGGTGTCACCTCTGAACTTCCACACAGGGCTCAGTGCTCAGAGAGAACCTCGTTAACTATGTAATTAATATTCATCCATATGGACAGCAGTAAAATTCACATCTATAGTTCAGATTAACCTAGGCAATGATCATATTTTACGACAGTGTGATTCATGAAGAAGTATCCGATTACCTTCAATCTCTACTATCAGCTTTAGAATAAAAGGATGGCTCAATTATCCCAAAGGTGCAATTTTTCATTCCTCACAAATCCAAAGTCCCACTGAGCACACGGGAAGGCGAGAACGGGGTCCTTTGAATATTGTGGCATTGAGGTTAATGGGAGATTTAAATGCACAAGAAATGCAGGATCTGGTCATAAGAGTATTTGAAAAAGAATTATAATAGTCATAAAAATGAAAGGATATTTATTCAAAAATGCTTCAGTATCTCATAAGTTATTTTTTTTCCATACTCCTTTCTCAGCTGGCTCACTGCTGCTTCTGCTCTCCTTAATCTTTCCTTTCTAATTCTTCTTTTAAATATTTATAAAAAATTTGCACAGATGGGGAAAAAGCTGAAGATCTGAAACAAAATTAATTTAATAAGGAAAGGACTAGAAGCCCATTATTGGTTTAGGCAGCCTCTTTTCATGCTGTATATTGTAACTAGGAATAATTAATTTGGAAGTCCTTGATCTTTGGGAGCTTTTTCATTAATATTATTATTAATAATAATAGCAATTCACATTCACTCTCCCCACTTCCCTCTTGCTGGCTGTAAGTACTTCAATGCCTCTAGGCACCCACATGCTGCCACAACACAGAAGGCTGGATTTAAAAGCTCTTGCTTCCTCAGATGTACGACAAAGGACTGTAGTGCCAGCAGAGCGCTGCAAAGGCCTCCTCACGTACCCTAATGACAGCCTGCCCAGTCCTACCAGTGGGTAACCTGGTGGGTGTGTTGTGGTTGCCCATTAGAAGGCCCCCAGTTTGCGTGGAGGAAAGGGCTGGAGCATTAGGATACTCGCTCCTGGGGGAAGCGGGTGTTGCGGAAGAGGAGGGGGAAGCTCTGGAGCACCACGTGTGGAGCTGCACCACAGCATTCTTCTCACCTCCCACACCCAGGCACAGCCTGAGACACGAGAAAACACAGTCCTGTGTCACAAGCGTATGAAGTGCCAGCACCTCAACTGGCACCTGCATGGCTCCAACGCTGCCAGCAACAGCCTCAACAGATGGGGCCCGGAGTTCAGGATGGCAACCTGCCTTAGGGGGGGAAAAAATAGATCTTGACTTCAGTTCCATCACCTGAACAAAACACTTTGCCACACTCCAGTAAGGTGCACAGCCTGCACATGGTTTTTCAACCAGTATATCCATTTGTTGTTTACATTCCCTCTGCCAGAAGGTACAGCCCCTTGCCATTATATACGTATCCATTGCTGGGAGGAGCTGAGAAAGGACTGCATGAAATGCAAACCATTTCCAAAATCAGTTCTGAAGGGTGACTGGCTGAGCAGCCGGCCACAGAGCACTGGATCAACTGGCCACGGCCAGCAGTAGCTCTGGAAGTAGGTCCTCCAAGAGCCCTGGGATAACATACTCCACATCGGACTGCACAGCCTGCTTTTAATAGCTGGATTGTGAAGTGTCAGATGGACTGTCCCTCAGTATCTCATCCAATAATCATCACCACAAGACTTTATTCACGGCTGTGGCTTCTTGGTTTTCAACCCTGTAACACGAACAGCTTTCTGCTACCTTCCTTTTCAATGACCCTTCAGTCTTGTACATCCTATTCACGCACCTTCTAACACTGCCAGGACATGTGAAGGCAATGCTGCCTTCATATAAAAAAACCCCTATTTTCCTTCCAAAATTCCTCTAAAACCATTTGCAGATTCAAGGCTTTTGAATGTGCCTTTCTGGATACCTACAGCAAGCCAAACCAAGAAGCTAGAAGGCCCTGAAGCATCAGCAGTTGCTGTACCATGGAATGGAGGGAAACCTAACATTGCATCTAGAAGCCCACACGCATCCATGCTGCATCCCGCTCCCATATGGTAATGTGAAAACAGAGGAAACGCAAGGCCTGTATTTCTCTTTGGGTGCCAGCCATGCAAAGAGTGAGCAGCAACATCTGGCCCTTTAGGGAAGATTCAGCACCAATTGTTTTGGCAGCTTGAAAGTAGCCCCTGGATGTGTCACTCCATGAGGCTGAGGATTCACCATCTGGGGTGTCTCCTTCTCGGTGCCACAGGTGGGGAGTTCAAACCCCTACTTCCTCTTAAACATGATCCACTTCTGTCTGCCTGTGAACAGCAGTTGATATAAACACCTCACAAACACCTCTGCTCAAGTTCCTGTAGAATTACTTTCTTCCTAACTTTAAAGACAGGAACAAAACATAACACACATTTCACGTTCAAACTGGATTCCTCAGAGGAAAGAATTACAGCCCGTCACATGCACTTTTTTTTTTTTTAAATTCATGTGCAAAATAAGGCCTGTATGTACAAAATAAAAAGGATCCTACAGAAAAACAAACCCCTCTGTTTTTGGTCCAAACTATAAAAGTCAGTGCTAATTACTGAGATTAAAACCCTTTATTTTAAGTAAGGCTGGTTGTGAGCAGTTGAATCTCAGCATTACCTTCCTAAACTGATGAATCATCAGGTCAGCTCAGCCTCTTTCAATTTATAAATTCCAAAGCCTGAAATTTAAATTGCATAGATTTATTTCGTACCAAATAACACACTCTCAGATGTATCACACTCTGTAAGTTATAAAGCCACAATGGCAGATATGCCAAACATCTTGGTGAATCAAGACAACCCAACTCTAACTCTCCAGGTTTTGAGGAGGGTATGAACACTGGGTGGTGGAGGTTTCTATGATTTCAGAATGCAAATATAGGTTGGTTGGTTGGTTGGTTGACTATATTTTAATTCTTCTAATACTGCACTCCCACCCAGAGGAGACATCTCCAGCATTAGAGCCTCAACTGAAATAGCAAAAACATAAAATACAATACCAACATCCACACCCAACACCTCCTATAAGCAAAGCTCTCCACAATAAAGCTCACCAGAGGGAATTCCAAAAGGGGAAAAAAACAGCAAACAAACCTGTGTGGGGAACAGGAAGGCTGGCAAAGCGTTGGCCAGGATATTTTCTGACTCCTGAGCAAGGACACAAACTTCCCTGGACACCACAATTTAGGTAATTCACTTGACCTATACCTTTTGGTGCCTGAATCAGTACAGAAGTCCCATCTAATCTAGGCAGGCAATCAAGTGGCAGTTAATTGCACAAGTCTAAACAAACTGTTTATGTTTTTCTTATGTATGCAGAGAAGTGAGTATATCCAGAGGGAAATTCATCACCCCTTAAGCAAAGGGTCTAAACCACTTTGGAGCATTTGAAGGGGACTCCGTATCTCCTCTGGCTGGAGAGAAGCTCAGTTCCCCATCAGTGAAGTGGAGCTAAAAGCACTTCAGCATCTCACAAAATGTTTTCAGGGAAAACAGAGCGAGAGTCGTGCAGCATCCAGGTACTAACCGTAGCAGAGAGTGTCAGCGTGCCCCAGACAGCTGACAGGAGCTGGCTTTGCAGGACTCCATTTGTTTCCCCTCCAGACAGCTGAGGCAGATAAGTAATGCACATGCACTCTTCACACTGCTCCAAGAGCACCACCTGAGCTGATGAAAAAGAACTGAAAAAACTAAGGAAGATCATAAAACACAGGTCTTGAGATGAACACTGTGGTGCCGGAGTGCATCTGAGAGACAACAATGCATCTAAAGAGAGAGGAAACCCATCAAAAGCAGGCACTGCCTGTTGATTCCCATCTTGGCCAACTACCATGGTCATTTGGCCGGCCACTCTGTGACCCAATGGGTCAAAGACATTCTTCTTTGCCATAAGGAGGTTTGAGTCCTGCATGTGGGAAGTGTTATGCATGGAAATATATTATTAAACGGAACACAAAGCGCTCTCTGCCTTGTATTAACAGCCTTATTAACAGTATAGAAATAATTGCAGAACAGATAAAGCAGGAACTCATACCATTCTACCCAGACAACCTTTCCTGTTTTAATGCAAGTAGTGTGTTTAAATCCAGCCAGTATCACCTAATCCATACTGCCAAAACGAACCCTATCTTAAGATTTGCACAAAAGTAAAATTACTGTATAGCAGATCTGTAAGTTTCAGTGCATTTTGGAAAAAAACGTTAGTTTTAACAAAAACAAAATTCCACCCCAATTCCAAGACATTGTGTGTGCAGGGGAGAAGAAATTCTCAATAAATGTTTCGAGATGTTCATGTTCTGTTACGTAAAATTTGCAAGACGTCTGCAAAATGCATTTAAATAAAAGCAAAGCCATTGTACGTTTGCAACAGAGTCTCGTTCTGAAGAAGGGTGAAAATGCTGTTTCAACATACTTATTTTTTCCTGTTTCAGTCACATTTTTTATTATGCCTTGAGGCAGGATTTCTTTCAGAACAAACTTTCTGTGAGTATTTTCTCAAGATGCAACATTCAGATCTATTGATTATTCTCCTTTGTAAATGTTTATGCTTTGACTCCTGTCACATTTTAATTCAGATATTTCTGACAACTGCTAAACAATTTATTAAAAAAACCCTCTTTTTTGTACTGTATTTCATCACACTGGTTTTATCCATCACAAATTAAGAGGAAAAATTATAAACCCCAAGGTATTTAACCTCTGTCTCTGAGAACTTAATAGTCATCTTTTTCTTTTGAAGCCACAGCCAACTCCCCAAACTCATCCCTTCACTCAAGTTTTTCCAAATTTTAGTTAAATGAATACAGTTGGAGGGAACAGCTGAGTAGGTGGTGTCCTGGTTCTTTTCCCTGGGCACAGGTACATTCATAATCACAGAATCATCATGGTTGGACGGGACCTCTGAGATCATTGAGTCCAACCACAAAAAAAAAAACCGAACAAAAAACCAAAAAACGCAACACCCCACCACATCACATAGTTGTAGAGGGCAATGAGGTCCCCCCTCAGCCTCCTCCAAACTAAACATGCCCAGTTCCCTCAATCTCTCCTCATACGACTTGTTCTCCAGACCCCTCACCAGCTTGGTGGCTCTCCTCTGGACACGCTCCAGCACCTCAATGTCCTTCCTGTCGTGAGGGGCCCAAAACTGAACACAGTACTCAAGGTGAGGCCTCACCAGTGCCCAGTACAGAGGCACCATCACTGCCCTACTCCTGCTGGCCACACTATTCCTGATACAGGCCAGGATGCTGTTGGCCTTCTTGGCCACCTGGGCACATTGCTGGCTCATGTTCAGCCAGCTGTCCACCAACACCCCCAGGTCCTTTTCTGCTGGGCAGCTTTCCAGGCACTCTTCCCCAGCTTGTAGTGATCGAAATGCAGGACCCAGCACTTGGCCTTATTAAACCTCATCCCATTGGCCTTGGCCCATCCATGCAGTCTGTCCAGACCCCTCTGTAGAGCCTTCCGACCCTCAAGCAGACCAACACTCCCACCTAGTTTGGTGTCATCTGCAAACTTACTGAGGGTGCACTCATTCCCCTTATCTAGATCATGAATAAAGATATTAGACAAGACTGGCCCCAAAACTGAGCCCTGAGGGACACCACTGGTGACCGTCTGCCAACTGGATTTCGCCCCATTAATCACAACTCTCTAGGCACAGCCATCCAGCCATTTTTTTATCCAGTGAAGAGTACGCTTGTCTATGCCATGATTCACCAGTTTCTCCAGGAGAACACTGTGGGGACAGTGTCAAAGGCCTTACCAAAGTCCAGGTAGATAATGTCCACAGCCTTCCTCTCATTGAGAAAGCGGGTCACATGGTCACAGAAAGAGATCAAGTTGGTTAAGCAGGACCTCCCTTTCATAAACCCAT
>JAOXNO010000007.1:2974318-2986498 GCA_028565335.1 Limnodromus scolopaceus
TCAAGCTCCCAGGATGACAGTCCTGTCACCGGCAGGCACTGGGGAAGTCCCAGACTGGACTCAGTGACGGATGGGAATGGATTCCAGCTCTGGAGTCAGGAACACACGGATCGGGATCAAAGGCAGATGGACAGACAGGGTCCTCTCTGGACGTTGGCCATTGCAGGAAGAGTGTTGATTCTTTGATCCCTCAGCTTTTACACTGAGCATGGGGCAGACGGGATGGAATACCCCAGTTGGTCAGGTTTGGGTCACCTCTCCTGTCCGTCCCTCCCCACAGGAGGAACCCCTCTACGCTTCTCCGTTTCCGACCCCTGAGGGGCAAAGAACAGAAATTGGCTGCCCTTGGTTGTTATAGCAATAAGTACAAGCAAGGGCCTCTCTGCACACCATTCCTTGGCATGGAGCACAAACATTGGCCTTACCATCCTGAGAAGGAGCAGTTTTCTCCACAATATGCTGTTAATTTCAGGGAGTTAGAGGAGGCCCAGCTAAAATGTAAAATTACAGAACACAAAATTGGTTCGGTTTTACCTTAAACCTGGACATTTGGGAAGCAGTTTTGACCTCACCTGCCCACTCCCGTTTCCCTCTCCATGTCCTCAGGGATATTTCAATTCATGCCCGTAACCTCGTGCAGAAAAAGCCTGACTTGAAGTTACCTGCATTTGTCAACTGAAAATGCTTAAGCAAATTTTCCCCACCAGTTCCTCCAGCGGAGGAATTAATAATAACGCAAAGTTTCATTCTCTGATCCGTACACAGAAGAAAACATTTTCTTTAGAAAACAAAATGCAAGATTACTAGCTAACAGTTAATTTCGTAATTAACTGCACAATATCTTCATTCTTCTTCCTTTATATTACTGAAAATAAGGTTAGGGCGGAGAAATGCTTTTCTGCATTAATGACATCTGGTACCGGCAATTTGCAGTTATTTTGACTGGTACAGTACTTAAATTACTAACAACACATAAAACTCAGTGAGCTAATAGCATTCTGTGGCAGCAAGAAACACACTTTGTCAAGATTATATTTCCACAGGACCAGATTAATTTAATTACAATTAATATTTTTTTAGAAAATGGCACCAACAGACATGCATGGCAAATAATTTGCGTATAAATTACTCCCACTCCTGCTCTAGACGATACCAGCTCCAAAAAGCCACTTAGGACTACGTGAATTCACTGTCACTCTCAATCATCATATACGAAAATGTGGGCAAAATTTTGTCGAAATAATATACATCTTTTGCAAATACCATGTGTCTGATAACTCCTCAAAGGCTGCAGACTGGGCAGAAAGAAAGCAGCATTTGCTGTAACAAATGTTGATATTGGTTCTTGGCAAGACACCCCTTCCTCAGATAAGGGTTTTTAAGAAACATCATGGATCTACACTATCAGAAACAGCATCCGCATTAAACTATTTTGTTAAGGGTTCTTTAGAACAAATAGAAGAAAATTCATGGGTATATTATAGAAACACCTGGAGATGCGGATCCTCATTGGAAACAAGCACCTGTGCTGGCAGCAGAGACAACAGCGCTGGGGATCTGTGGCCTGTGACTGGGATTCCCCCCTCTCCACCCTGCCCCTTGCCCAGGAACTCCCCCTAAGCTCAAGCCCAGGCCTTCAGGCCCAGCCCAAGTTGTGTCATTGCTGTTCCTGTCCCCAACTCTGTCCCCAAGGTCAGGTTTAGCTTTCCAGGATTGACTTTAGACCCAGTTGTTGCCTTCACTTTCCACTCAGTTCCCCCAGCCCAGGTACTGTGGGGCTCTGCCCTGCCCGTGTGGTGGCCACTGTCCTCCCTGGGCTGTCACCACCCGGGGCTTGGCCTCCTCTTGCTGCTCCCTGACACGAGAACACTTTTCCCATAGTTCAGACATGCAAAAAGAACACTCTCTCATGGGGGTTCCCATGTGAGAAGTCAGCTCACATTGTCACACTGCAGTCTTTTGCTCAAAGACTGTTTTAACCAATTAACTTCATGCAGGAACACAGTATGTTTGAGGGCCTTTCTTTAAATCTGGTTAAATCTGATTAAAAGATGTTAAAGAAATAGTCTGAGAGAGGCAAAAAGGGCAAACAGACACATGCATACTATATGATTGTACAAGCCTTCAAAGAAGTGGCTTCATAAGTCGTTTGTGTGTTCTTTTCCTGTTCTCAGTCTTCTTTCCATCACGTTTTAAACAAGATAAACTCCTTTTCCTACCTTAACCCTGCCTGAAGTGGCTAAGTTCAGATTTGCAAAGTATCTCTGGTCTAAACTTGTTTTAGGGATCCAAATTAGCACTTTAAAGGCTCCAGCAGGTGAACTGACAAGACCTCGTGACAGCTCTTCCCGCTATCATGCCAAATTTCTGTATTATTAATGCTGCAGACACCTCCACTTCAAAGAATTCTATGATGCTTCAAGGAGCCGACTCTCATGTACACACCTGAAATACTTTCATGATGCTTTATACCCAGTTGAGCAATATTAACTGGAAGGGGCTTCCTAACATTTTGGTCACAGTCATTTGGCATTCAAATTTCAAAAGAAAAAAAGAATTCATACCACATATAAAATTGTGAGTTAGATTCCATCATTGGGCCTGTTGTTCGAGGTAGCGTGCAAAGCAGAATCAGGAAAAAGAACTCCAGAGATAAAAACTTGAGCAAATTAAAATTCAGGCGGGTAACAAGCACTGCACTTCCTGAGCTGTGTTTTGCATTCAGAGAAGCACAGCCTGGAAGGGATTTTCAGGTTCAAATACAGGATTTTAACGTGGGAAATAAGAGTTACATAGGACAAAGCTGGATGAATTCCTCTGATCCCTTCTTCAACAGAGATTCATAATCACTTCTAATATCCTGTGTTTTACTCTTATGTAGAAAAATTCAAGAAGATAAATGCTTGAAGAGCATAATATCTTCTTGTAGAAGTTACTCAATGATTCACAGGAAGCCAAGTTGGAGATTAACATATGATGAACACAATTATCTTCAACTTCTCCAGCATGTCTGTAATCTAAGATCATTCATTTCATACTCAATTGCCCGATTGTTGTGATACCACATTATCAAGAATATTTTGCCAACGGAAAATAATGAGAGGAAACCAGAGCTCCTCTGAGGAACTCTTAAATTTAGGCACCTAATTAAGTGATTCACCCTTCAAAGCTGTAAAGAACAAAGGTTTCCCTCACTTGGAAACACAGACTGCAATAAATAACAATGATTTTCTAACTCCTAGTGCTGGTTTTATTATCTGTAGGCCCCACACTTTCAATGTGTCTTCAAGCTTCAACTCAACCACTGCCGGATCACTTACCCCACTTCTGCTTTTCTGTACATAAGACATTAGTAAACATCAGTATTTCTTTAAAGCTCCTTCAGAACTGGGTATTTGTTCTAGAAACTGAGATTACAATCTAGTTAATATTTTAACCATAACAAATTCAGCCTAATAAACGGAGACCAGTGCACACCTATGTTGTGCTTCAACTACCTGTCCTAGTAAGACAGTCCACATTTGCTACAGCACAAATTTACTCAAAGATTTTCTGCCAGTGAGCCTCCTACTACCTACACATCACTGTTAGTCCCCTGCCTCAGCTGAGTGCTCTCTGTCAGGATAAGCAGCAATTCAACAAGCTCCAGGCACACAAAATGCACCTTATCACCAGGACTTCAGTTGAATCAAGCCAAAAGCAGCGCCAATGTCCCAGAGACACGAGCATTCTGTCTAAAACACCACCACCGATGAGGCAGGTGTTCTCCAGGCTAAAGGAGGCCCAGAATTTACTTGCTCCCACTCTCACATGTGTAGGTCACACGGTGCAAATTACAGCCCTTGCTGAAGAGTTTTAAACTAAAAAAATTCCACATTCAATGTAGATTAGACTATAAATAGATTTTCATATGAGACTTAAAACAAACTTTACAGCCCTGTGTTAGTTTTTGCAGGCGAGAAAGCACAATGCTGATCACAATAGCTGTGAAACACAAAGAATCGATGCTCCACAACAGTGATGTGCACCATTGAGACTCCACATGTTGTCCAGAAAAACTACCTGGACAATGCTTTTCACAGAATCACATGAGGTTGGAAGGGACCTCTGGAGATCATCTAGTCCAACCCCCCTGCCAAAGCAGGTCCATCTAAAGCAGGTTGCACAGGAACTTGTCCAGGTGGGTTTGGAATGTCTCCAGAGAAGGAGACTCCTTCAGTCTGTTCCAAGGCTCTGCCACCCTCAAAGTAAAGAAGTTCCTGCTCATGTTTAGGTGGAACTTCCTATGTTTGAGTTTGTGCCCGTTTACTTACTGTGGATTTTGCATTACCAGCAAGATGCTGAGCTAGAGCTCAGCCACACTCACCCCAGACTCTCAGGTGGAATGTTAGCAAAAGGCTGCAGAGATCTCACATTTTGCAGCTACTGCTCCCTGCCATTTCCCCATCACCCTCTCCCCCCATTCAGGTTTAGCCCCACGGCCCCACTCCATCTCCTCTGTGCTGGCCCTGGCACTGCTCTCACCTCCCTGGGAGCCAGTTCAGCCCCCCAGCTCAGCAGAAAACAAACTTGGGTTTGCTGAGCCTTCTCCCACTTCAAACAGGCTGTTCTGGCTGACAGCGGATCCAACAGGAGCCGGCACTGAGGAGAAAGAGCAAGTGGGACCCTCAGCCCACCCTTGGGAACCTCATCCTCACTTGGCACCTTATTAGATACTCACACTTCAGCCAAAACAGATATTGATGCTTATGCACAGGAAAAAAATCTCATGCCACTACCCAGTAACAAATAAAAGCTAAGTATATACCAAGAGGTTACAGCCATGCACATCACCCCTCCACAGAATTAGGTGAAATTAGAAGGCAAGAGCTTCTTAAATGAAAAAAGTTGCAAAAAAACCCATTTTATTTAGAATTGCTCTTATTTCTAATATTTGTATTACCTTTAGCACCTGAACTTCTAATAATGTTCTCTTTAGAGGGGACAAAAATAAAAATAAACCCACAAAAACTTTCTACAGCAGCTACAAGACTATCTATTGGAAAACACTGGCCACATCAGACATGACAACAGCAAGCTGTTTCTGTACAAAGATTTTTACATGCAAACAATTCAGTCACCTTGTAATAGCATCATTTTTCTTTTATAAATATGCCCACAAATTATTCATATTCTTACATAACAGCCAGCTCAATGCATTCACATCACAACCTGCCAAGATGGCTCACTTTTATAAAGATATAGAACAAAGGAGAACAATAGAACATAATTGCTTTACAAATAGCTTTATAGAGTAATTATATCATTAGTCCTGAGTGGTTCCTGCTTCCAAGTGCTCTGTCACTAATCTTTTGAATATATTTTGGTTAGGAACAAAGTGGGTATCACTGGAGAAAAAACTTGCATAGTAAAGAGCCATATGACTTTACTCCAATTCCTCAGAGCTTATGGAAAAGCAGTGATTTCCTTCCCCATTGCCCGTAAGAGAGCCAGGAGGAACTCTGACAGCTGCTTCTATGTACCAGCCTCTCCCAAGGCTTCATACCTCAAGTTTTATCTGCCACAATGCACTCATTTGTGGGCAGAGGACTTCCTCACAGCCTGCCTCCCAACCAAGGCTGAGAGATGAGTCTCAAAAAGCCAATAGGACACAGGCACCAAACCTTTACAGACGGGATGTACTCCAGGCCCATCACTCACGGCTTCCCTGGACTCTGCAGCCATCCCTGCAGGAACGGGTACCCGCGTCTTCCTGCGTGTCCACTTCCCCTTTCACTCCAGCTCCGGGTGAGATCGTCTGCAACTGTGTTAGCACATGTCAGGGGTTATAATAAACACATCTGCAGCTACTGTGACCATCTGCTACCTGTAAGTCAACTACAACACAAGCAAACCACGTCTGATTAGCCAAGGAAATAAGTTGTTCAACACCTGCTCCCTCTTAAAACATTTACTTCTACAAGACTTTTTTCCCCCAACACTAACTAGCTGCAAAGCAACACCTTCACATGAATGGTTTCTATTTCTCAGTACCCTTGTTCTTCTGAACATTATCTTTTCAGCTTGATACTTTGAATAAAAGTCCCATTTCGCTTGCTGGGACAGGTCTAGAGCTGCGAACACTGCTCCTGGCTTACAATACACTCTAGTTTCCTTTGCTCCTGTCTCCTCCCACACACGGAACCCCCTAGCTAGTATCTCCATACAGGTTACCCTTTTTGTACACGTAGGCAAGACAAGAATAAACACCTTATTATTAAAGTAACGTGGGTGCTGCTACCGTGTACAATTACACAGGCCAGTCATGCCAGCATTGAAAGCAAAAAACTCACATTCCCTTGCAATTACTCAGTGCACAGATAAGAACGTCTTCAGATTCCAGTTCTATCTCCTGGAGCCGTCTTTGTCACAGAGATCACAGTTAGTACCTTATTTCAACAAAAGCAGCATATTAATCATGTGCAGCTCACCATGACAGAACAGCCAAATTTAATAATAAGCTGCATTTTACAATCCCCCTATTCAAACTTATAAGCTATGCACTCTTCAGGAATTGTTTGCTTTAAAAAGAAGAGAGCAAGATTAATTTGCATACAAATAATTTCCAGAGTGAATACAGATATCACAGAACAGCCAAGGGTAGAAGGGACCTCCAGAGATCATCTACTCCCACCCTCTGCTGAAGGAGGGTCACTAGGAGGTGGCCCAGGACCTCAACTCAACTGGGCCTTGATTACCTCCAAGGTCACCTCCTTGTCTCCGTTGCACTGAGGAGCTCAGAACCAGACACAGCCCTCTCACCAGTGCTACACCGACAGGGAGGGTCATCTCCCTCAACTTTCTGGCTACACTCTTCCTAAAGCAGTCCTGGTCACACTGGCTGCCTTTGCTGGCTCCTGCTCAACTTCTGGTCCACAAGGATCCTCAAGGCATCTTCCGCCAAGCTGTTTTCCTGCCGCCCATCAGTCCTCGGTCCATATGATACAGAGGGTTGTCTCTTCCCAGTTGCAGGACTTTACACTTCCCTTCTGAACTTCATGAGGTTCCCACTGACCCATTTCTCCAGCTTGTCAACATCTTTCTAAATGGCAACGCAACCATGTGGTGGATCAACCATTCCTCCCGGTTTTATACATTCTGCAAACTTGCTGAAGATGCATTCTGTCCCATCATCTACATCATTAATGACGATGTTAAGACAGTATTGCCCCAGTATCACTCAACCCTCCTTCCACCTCTTGTACGCTTTTTGTTTGAGCTTGGTCAGGAGCTCCATGTTCATCCATTCAGGTCTCTTGTCACCTCTACTCAATTTCCTGTTCATCCAGTTGGCCCACGCTTGAGCTTGGAGGAAATAATCCTTGAAGAGTAAGCAAGCAGGTCCACAAACAGGCCAAAGCCTGCTCTCCTGATGCCCATGGTTGCAATCCTACCATTTGCCTTGTGGTTTTTCCCTTGGGATCCTGAGCTCCACCATCTCAAGTCTGATGTCTCCAAGGTCACCTCCCAAATTCACACGCCCAACCAGTTCTTCCTTGTTTGTCAGTATGAGGTCCAGCAGAGCACCTCTCACTCTCAGCTCCTTGATCATCTTTGTCAGCAATTTTTCAACAATGCATTTCAGAAACTCCCTGGATTGCTTGTGCTATACTGGGCTGCCCTTCAAGCAGATATTGGGGTGGTTAGGGCTCCCCATGAGAATCAGAGCCTCCAAACACGAGGTTTCTCACAGTCATCTGGAGAAGGCCTGACCTATTCCTTCTTCCTAATCAGGCAGTCCATGGCAGACACATGGTGACAATACTGCCTGTGTTGTCCATCTGCTAATCTTGACCTGCAAACTCTCCACTGCTCATCATCCACCTCAAGGCAGAATTCCATTCATTCCTACTGCTCTCTCACATAAAGGGCAATTCTTTCTTACCACCCCCAGGCCGACCTTCCTAAAGGGCTTGTACCATCCATTGCAGCAGTCCAGTTGTGTGGGTATCTCAGTGCAGCTCTGTGATCCCAGTGAGGCTACAGACCTAATTCCCAGCAGAGAGAGCACCTCCCCCATCATGCTGTCCTCTCACCAATTCTTTGTATGTCTGTTAAAGTCATTTTTACAGCAATTAAATAAGACCCCTGGGGTATATCTCCCTCAATCACTTTGATCACAGGCTAAAAACGCCTCACATGCGCTGCTTAATACAGCTTGTACCTGACAGGTATGAACAGAGCCATTATATTGTCACATTCAATCCTCTGAAGTCAGTAATGCAGCACAGCGTGAGCGACGGTGTCACAGGCTCAGGAAGGTTCAGGGGATGAAGCACAGGAAGCTTAAGGTGAAAAAAAACCCAACATTTTGGGCAGAGATGAGCTGAATCCCTGTTTGCACAGGTTCAGACAGCAATATGCAGAAATGCACGTCAAGCAATCACTCAGGTTACAGGCCTAACTAGGACTTTATTTCAGCAAACTTGACTGTTGTGCAGACAAGGTATTTTTACCACGCTGTAATTAAAAGACACCTGAGCAATCCCTGAAAAATTTCTAGCATTGTAGTTTGTTCCCCCTCCTGCTGACAAACCAAGTACCAACTGTATTATCTCTGGTTTCACTATGAGAATGGGAGTTATCAAGTTACCCTGAAGGTCTGCATCCCTCGGTGTTTATCCAGAGGGAATGGAACCATATGAAAGCTAGGAAATAACCTACTTGGTAATTATAATTAATAGCATTTACCTCTTACTGAGAGCTTTACATTTCTGTTTTCCAAACACTAATTAATTACTAAGGCAGGGGGGAAAAAAAGTGTCACTGCATTATGTGGAAAAACAAGTATGCTGTGATACGTGTATGTACTTATGTGTCTTACACTCGCTCTTACCTGAGCCTTTCCAGACATACCATCAGGGCAGTACATGTGGTTGAGGTTGTTCTCAGAGAGTTTTAATTACCCAAACAAATGCCGTGAAATGAAGAAAGGCTGAGAATCCTAGAAATCATTAGAAATACCAAAACTAATACCACTACTTTTCATCAAACTATCACTGCTCTCTGCCAGTGTAACAGAAAGAGGAAATTTAGTTATCAGCTAGCAAAACTTCCAAGGGAAAATTTCATGGAATTCTGCTCATTTCTGACCAAAAAAAACCCCTGATCCATTCTCAATGAAACAGCCTGAAAAGGGCAACTTTTATCACTACCCATCATTACCAAGTATTTTTACTACTTTGGCACTGATACTTCTTCCAAACACATCTCACCATTCTTCAAAGCTTTCTTTTTCATCTTTGCAGAGATTAGCTCAATTTACATCTCGTAAAGAGTCCTATTTTCTTTGTGAAGCTGCTCTTAAATCTTCTCAGAGTCACCTCCCTGGGCTAAGTCAGTTATGACTGTTACAACCCCAGTAAGACACATTACACAATTTAGACAAAAATGTGAGGCCTACTGCAGAACTTAGTCTTCCAGGTGCCCAAAGAGCTTCATCTAAGTTCAGGTAGCACTTTTAAAGCTTCCATAATAGAATTAAACTGTGATACTTAAAATGGCAAAAGGAGTTTCCACCACAGGCTCCTCAACAAGGTAGAAGCTCTGAAACCAAAATGCAGGTAGTGTTTTGCCCATTATCAGTGTCTGAACTGATGCTGTGACAAATGTGATACTTTATAAACACACTTTCCTACTGCATCAGGACAGAACCAGGGACATTCGCTATCCCCCTTCCACCTAAAGCCTTCATCTTTGCCCTCCAGAATTCTTTGAAAAAATTTGTTTCCAAGCTTAACATCAGGGTACAGTTTACTTTGGTAACTGTCATTTTACTATAGATGTTGAATTTGAAAATCCAATTAAAAATCCAATACTTCAAGCTCGGTCTCATTAGTTTTCATCCTTCCTGAGAATCTGAGGAAAATGAAACCTTAAACTGTCATTTAAAAACAGAAAGAGAATTGGTTTAATTTAACAAAGTCGTTTTAGAGGAGGCCAGTTGGGTCTGACTCATATCTTTAAGGACTTCATGCGCTAAGCATTTCAATGCCCTATTTTGTATAGGGCTGTCCAAGCCTGAATTCTAATTTCACCCTTTTGCTCATTTTGTAAGAAAAAGTTTTGGCAAAATTGACAAGCAATGGCTACTTCTGCTCCCTTTAACCTGAGGAGGCAGAGGTGGACTCACGATGCCATTACAACGTTCGGAACCCCTAGCTTAATTCCCTGACTTGTGAGGTTCTTTGGGAAGTTAAAGAAATCATGTGGATCCGTTCTCAAAAATACTTAAGTGAAACAGAAAGCCTTTAACATTTTGAGATATTTAAATAAAGATGCAAAAAGAAATAAGGAGAGGGGTTTTGCAGCTTCTGAAGAATTCTCTACATCTTCTAGTTTACAAGTCTTGCTCTACATTTTCCATTTGCCAACAACTTGAGGATGTAAATATCTCCCATTCCAGATGCAGTTGTGAGGATGAAGCCCAAAGCAATTAGAGTGATGAGGAACAGGAGTGCCCAAGACATCATAGAAGTGTACTCCCTCAGCAGAGCACCAAAACCAAAATGGGCTGCTTCATATGAACAAGCACAGACTGCCCCAAAATATCTTTCTTGATCTCCAAATGGATGAATTATTATTAAAATACTGTTTCCTCTCCTGAGCACACACACACAGAGCAGTGCTCAGCCTTGTACAGATTAAATAGCACACAGCTTGCTGCCACCAAGGTCTGCACTTCAGCCGCCACTGGGGAGCTGGGAGACCTTCCCAGCTGGAGTCCAGTCCTGTCTTTTTATAACTGAATGTCAGAGAAGCCCAAATCACTCACTGCCCCTCAGCTGTGACAGGGGCCGGCACTCAACAGTGACACTGTTGAACAAGGCCATGCTTGAAGCAGTTTTCATTAGCAACAGGACACTGAACTCCCATCCAGCTCTACCTACAGGTCAGCGGTGACAAAAGCTGACGGGATCACTAAAAAGCAGAGTGCAATAGCTTCCAGGAGTGAGAGCACAAATCTGATCATCATTCAGCAACAGAAATTCTTGAATGAGGGCAACACCTGTATCCATTTCTGTACAGTGTTATTCACCCAGCCCAGCAAGGCTCCAGATCACCCACAGCTGAACCTGCCAGGGCATACCCAGGACAGGTCCACGCTCACATCTGCCTCATTTCTTATACCCTTTCCCTAAGCATCTGCTACTCACCACTCCCAAAAAGATCCTGGGAATCCTGTCTATCCTAACAGAGATACTCGCACGCTCTAAACCAGACCCAAGACAAGAGGGCTGCTCAGTTCTTCCATAGGCTCCCATGCGCAAAGATTAAGGGCAAATTAAACAAGCTGAGCCCGTTACTTTTATTCTGCCTCATACAAAATCTCTTTACACATGATCCAACAACAGAAAATGGCACTTTAAGCCGTTTCACAAAGGAAACTCTCGTAAAAATCTCTCTTTCAATATCTTGTCAAAATCAGCATGCTCTGTGACTAGAGGACTGTCAGGGTGATCTATAGCCCCTAGCTAGCACTGTAATATAAGCTAAATTGCCCGAGTCACAAGCAATGATAGAGTCATTCTACAGGAAATTGGAAATCAATTCTTGTCATCACTGTACATAACTCCTTTATCAGAGTTCCAGTTCACCAGTGTAATGCAAGGCAAAGAAGCTGGGAACTGACAATCATGACAAGTCGAACAGACACACACACACATATATATAAGTGCCGAAGTTCTGTTTCTGGAAGAGCACTTTGCATACGGTACGTGACAGGTGAGAGCAGCCCGACTGGGTAAAATATTGAAGGTTAATGGTGGTCACACACCAGGGAGCAGAAAAACCTGTAGGTGCGTTGCATCCTGTTACATTAGGAGGATGTACGGACCCAGGGCTTGAGCCTGAGAATAGAGGCCACAGCCAGTGTTCTTTGTGCGACGAGTCCTGGCAGAAAAGAAGATGATCAGAGGGATGGAGCACCACTCCTACGAGGACAGGCTGAGAGAGCTGGGGTTGTTCAGCCTGGAGAAGAGAAGGCTCTCGGGAGACCTTACAGCAGCCTTCTAATATCTGAAGAGAACCTACAGGAGAGCTGGAGAGGGACTCTTTGTCAGGAAGTGTAGTGATAGGACGAGGGGTAATGGTTTTAAATTGGAAGAGGGGAGATTTAGATTAGATACTAGAAAGAAATTC
>JAOXNO010000007.1:2991810-3087875 GCA_028565335.1 Limnodromus scolopaceus
AAAAACCATCACTAAACCATGTCTCTAAGCACTATGTCAACCCGGCTTTTAAATACCTCCAGGGATGGGGCCTCAACCCCTGCCCTGGGCAGCCCATTCCAAGGCTTAAGAACCCTTTCTGTGTAAAAATCTTTCCTAATCTCCAATCTGGACCTCCCGTGGCACAACTCGAGGCCATTTCCTCTTGTCCTATTGCCTGTGACTTGGGAGAAGAGACCAACCCCCCCGGCTACATCCTCCTTTCAGGGAGTTGGAGAGAGCGAGAAGGTCTCCCCTCAGCCCCCTTTTCTCCCGGCTGAACACCCCCAGCTCCCATTCTTGTGGCAATTCAAAAGTAAAAGAACGTTTCTGAAAATTGCACCTATCAGATGAATTAAGTGGAGCAAACCACTCTCCAATGTTTAAGAGCCTAATAAGTGCACTTCGTACATGTGCTTTTATAATCTTCTACAAGATCTCTGACATTTGAGTTACATCTAATTCTTATTTCTCCGTTTACTTTTGTATTTCCAGTTTCCACTTCCAGATTGTGTTTAGGACTAAAGCAGCAGAAGGCAGAAAAATAGCTCGTGTCTTGTTGTCTGTAGCCTGGTGAGAGGGAACCACAGGATCATCTGGCAAGAAAGTGCAATTCTGCAAGAATTCAGTTTCTGCATCAAAAGAATTAAAATACTGTAAATGTGTATAAGTGCCCACACTTTCAGATACTGAACTAAACCTCTCTGTTAAAGATGACTATTCTAATAATTTATACCTTTTCACAGCGTGGATACTTAATGATGCTAGAAAGCTCTGAACAGAGGTAAAGTATAAACCATGACAGACAGAAAGAGTTTCTTTAATTAGTGTCTTTAAAACTTTTTTGTCTGAAAATGTGCATCTTGTGTCAGCCACAGTAGCAATTATTTACAAAGAACATGCACACTAATTGCATCACCAAATGTATCAGTGACCTCAGTACACAGGATCAAGACAGAACTCCTCCTGCACCCTCTCTTTTCCCACCCCAAGGCAGTGTCTTCAGTTTTTCCTGGCTCTGTCCTGACATGTCTTATTGCCTGCTACTATAAGATAGTTATTACCAAAATACAATTCTGGTTTTATTTAAATCACCTGCCCTGTAGTTTAATACGTGATTCTTGCATACTGCATTTCCAATCAAATACAGATTATACAAGGCGTTTCTCTGGTCCTAGTTATTGTTATGATGATATAATGAACTGTTTTCTTTATTTAGCCATACTTACACACCACAACAGTGGCACACTTCTTTCACACGGTGATTTCAAGTATGCTATTTAAATGGTGTCTTTCCCCTCCCCCCCAGTAAGTGACATAAACTTAATTCAAATTACAATGTGTAGAAAAATTACAGTGTGATCACGGGGCTTAGTCTATCCTATAATAATCACATCAGTTCAGTCTCTGTTTGCTGTATTACTGGTTAAGAGCCTGGCATCCTATGTCCGTCTAGAAGGCAGCACCAAAGCACTCACAGCGTTTTGTATGCACGCTGAATCAGCATGACTACACAGACAGCTCTTAGCAGGCATTAACTACTGGTTCAAGTTTTCTGTAGGTTTATTACCTTAAACCAAACCCCCTTCTCCCATTTCCATCAGCAGGAAATCATTGCTGTGACTTCCAGTATGGAATCATATCAAATACCAACACGTTGGCAATGTTATTAAAAGTGTTGCTGTTACATTCCCCAAAGATGACGTTAAGCATTACTGGTTTACCCTTTAGGGCTACTCATATGATTGCCAGCAGACTCTAATCATGGTCCTTGTTATTCCTAGGGCTCCAGAAACCACCATGAATTCCAACTTTGAGGGACATTTCAGCTTATGTTTCTGAAGCTCTTCCGATTTCCACGC
This sequence comes from Limnodromus scolopaceus, assembly GCA_028565335.1. Classification (NCBI taxonomy): domain Eukaryota; kingdom Metazoa; phylum Chordata; class Aves; order Charadriiformes; family Scolopacidae; genus Limnodromus; species Limnodromus scolopaceus. The sequence goes on from JAOXNO010000007.1 coordinate 2,993,691, forward strand.
AGATTCCACAGTGAACGTACAACCGTGACAGGCCTGTCCGCTGGCACAGTGACACTCCTAAAATCATGCTCAGCAAATACTGTTTGACTTGCAAAGCACTTGCAATAGAATATAACTTTTTAATCTTCAATAAAGATTGCTATAATAATATGGACTTCGTATTATTTACAGTTCTTCTACCTCTTGGCTGACTGCATGCAAACAGCCTGCCCTTGTGGCTGTATTCACTAATTTGCGTGTGCGCTCTCAGTGCCATCCTACCTATCTGCTTCCAATGAGCCAGGCAACCAAAACACTGAAAATCCAAAATCAAAGCTAAAGAAAGCAAAGGGATGAAAGACATCACCAGTTTGAAAGAAAACCGGAGAAAACTCTATGTGATGCTGCTTCATTACCATAAACGAAACGGTAACCCAAAATTTCACAACAGCTGTATTGTAACTGAGAAAAACCTACCCAAAGGAAAACCCACCTATCTTTTGTCCAAGCCCTGAACTCATTAAGACTGATGACAAACAAGCTCTTAACAGTAATGTTATTTGACAAACTAATAAACCAAAAAGCTAAGCATTCAACAGTTATCCTCTTGGCAGCCTTTCCCCCAGCCATCATAAAGAAAACCCAACTGGACCAAACCATTTGATGGCAAACTTATTTGAGACGCTGTAACAATCAAGAGAACAAACATCATTCTGCAACTGTTAAACTATAACCTTCTTAACAATTCACTTGCTACCAGTTGATTCTTTACAGTCAACTATGGTTGAGATATTTCAAACAAGTACTGACTGCTCACGGATAAACCCCTGAAGACAATTTAAAAGAATTCAGTAGGGACGCAAAAAGCTTAGCTGGGAAATTTAAGTTACCACTGAGATACCCAAGTACAGTACACAGGGAGATTGCAATATCCTTAATTATCCACATTCCTTTATCACTGCTCTGTGCTTAAGAATCACCAAAAAAAAAAGGTGAAAAAGCCACATGTTACTGAGCCTCACCTGCCTGTATAGATCAAGTAAAAACAACTGTTTAGGTCCTTACTCTGCTTACGCAGCTTTTCACGTTGCTCTGCTAAAAACAATGTGATGGCAATTACTGAATGCCATCACAGGGCTCACAAACCTCTAAAGCAAACACTATCTACTACAATATAATGACACATGATGGTAGTGAAACCATTCACATTTCCCAACTAGGAGCCCACAGATGGTCAATTGCTGAAGTCTGGCTGATGAGCTGTGTGCTAAGGCACTCTAACACAGGCACTCCGGATCTCGGGAATAAATGCTAAGAGCTCCCACTGAAAAAAAAATCCAGGAGGCTTGTGTTCCTAATTGCTTTAGATGCTTTTGATTATCAAGCCTCAGTAGGAACTGCATTGCTCTACGATGCTTCAAAGAAAAGGTAAAATGTCTTTTCCTAATGCTTCTACACACGTTCTTTGACACCACGTGTTGCATCCCATTGCCGTGCCACAACCACCTTCTGATGGTTAGTTACTTCTGTGGGACTTCAATATGTGACTTGGACACAAGGCGCTGAGGGTTGCAGAGGCTGGGGAAGAGTATCAAACTGGTTTATGGGACACTTTGCCTCTCCGCACACTGGAGCTGACTGTATGCATAAACCACAGTAGCACAGAGCACTCAGAAGGTTAAGATTATCCCAAATTTCCCCCAAGAGCTGATGCTGCAACGCCAGCCATTCTTCTCTGTGGGTCTCGCTCTGCAGAGCAGGAAGCGGTTTTCTTTCCACATCACTGCAAGTCACGGCCAGGAGTCCCAAGTGACACAGCACTGCAGGGCGAACACTGCTGATGTATCTGGCTAGAACCAAAGCTCAATAATAGCCACGTCAAAAAATTTTATTTACTACAGTGGGGAGATTTTTTGTGAAACCACAGCACCATCATCTGGTAAAATGCCTGCACTGCTTTTTGCCCTCACGTTAACACCAGATTATTTTGAGCATAAACATTTTAATACCTGTCTCAGCATCTCACAACGTTTTACATTATAATATAACACATTTCATGTAATTATGTTTAGAATGAAAAAAGTAATTCACTCAGTATTCTTCTTACCCTTTTACCACTGTTTTCCCCATCTTTCTAGTGCCAGTTACATTAATTCTTCCTTTTCCTTAAGACTCACAGGAGGGGATTTTCAAAAGCAATAGATCTTCAAGGGAATTCTGGAAAAATCCCTGATCCAAAAAAAGAACAAATACATCCCTAACCAGCTTTTCTAGTACAGTGAGAAAGATAAGCATAAATCCAACTGTGGGTCAAATTCAGTCTTTTTACAACCTAAAAAAGTCTACTGGAAAGGAAGACTCACGGTTGCTTCACTGCACGTTACCTGTACTATTACTTTAAAATATTTCTTAACTGTTAAATTAGAGAGACATTCCTCTCCAGTGAAGGTTTAACTCTGCCTCCCTTGCCATCAAGTAGGATGTGATGACTCCATCTACTACCTCATTCTCTAAGGCACCCTATAAACCTGCTACAGGAGAACAGCAGAACAGAGCACCTGCCAAAAAGGAGAGCGCTGAAAGCAGACATTGTTAGTGAGAAGCTGGGAAATCAGATGATGAAACCCCTCAAGTCCTCTTGCCCTGAGCACCCTGAGGGACAGGACATAGCATTCTACTTACAGCTTCTCTGATTGATCCGCCACCTCCTCAGCCCTCCCTCCCCTCTTCCCCATTCAGACACACGCTGCTCACATCCATATTGTGGGAGAGAGAAGCAGCCGGGGAATTTTCTTGTCCTGCACTCACAGAACTCAGAGGAACTACTACAACACGCTCTCCTGTCCTCTGTGTTAACACACCACGTGTTCACACTGTGTTCATGGTATTGAAGAGTTAACCCAGCTCATTGCCCCAGGCACAGTGGTACTACCAGTGATACTGGTAGTCACAGTCCTTCACATCTTAGGACCCAAATACTCAGGAGGGGTAAGAAACACACCTGCACAGCCAGCACATCCCACATCCTCCACATGCACTGCAGAGGCTGCCTCCTGCTTCCATTCATGGCATCTACTGGGTTACTGAACCTTGTAACTGTGATCCAGCCACTCCCAGCACTGAAGCGCACAATGTTCTAGGTGGATTTAGTAACCCAGGTCACCACCAGCTTAAGGACCTCCCTACAATGCTGGATTCAGTACACGCTCACTCTGCAGTACCCTTACGAATCGTGTACAGCACTAGGCCCCAAACTAGGCACATGTGAAATGGTGCCACCAACAGCACTAAGTCCCCTCCACTGCTATCAAAGACAACCAAATAACACAGCCCTTTAAAAACCCCATCTCAGTTTGCATAGTTTCAAAGTCATCCAAAGGATTCAGACATAATTATCATTTAAGTTAAACTTACCAGCTACTAAACAGGTATTACTTTTAACAAGGCAAAATACAATTTCAGTGGTGAACAATAGCAGGATTCAGGCTTTAGAACATCCTTGTAAACACATTAAAAAAAAATAATCAAACTATTCACATTCTCAAGAGTTTGGCAATAGCATTCGTTTTAAGCTGCAAGTCCACCTGGATGCCTCCACTGCACATGAGCTGAGCTGTGTGTCTTCTGTACTCGGGACTTCTGTTGCCCCCACCACCACTCCACCTAAAAAAAGTAAGGTTAGCCAATACCTGAGCTTTGCAGGCTACTCCTTGAAAGAGGGGCTACACAGAGCCAGCACCGTACAGAGCTGGAGACACGAGAGGAAGTAATCTTTATACGTGTGAGAGAGGTTATAGGTAGTCTGGACTTTTGAGTTATCCAGCAGCCCATAAGGGACTGAACCACTTGCAATGCAACAAATCCAAACCCTGCGCAGGGTTCCGGTATCTGGCTGGTATGAATTTGAAATATCAGCTCACCCTAGTTCACGTGTGCTTATAAAGGCCTGATGAGGATGTTAAGCTGTTCAAACTTCCTTTGCCCTCCTTACTAGCCATGCTACCACAACTCCTGCAGAGCGGGGGACACAGCATGGTGCAATACACCTCTGGTGAATCGCTGGAAAACTCCACCTGGGCATCAAGAGTTTGATGAGCCTTAATCACAGAGGACTTGGAGTGATGAGCAGGGACTGCATAGCTTTGTGTGGCTAATGAAGTTGCAGTGGGGCACTTACCAAGTGATTTTTAAAGTAAACATCATTGATTTCCTTGCTGCAAAACGTAGCACTTAAATGATGAATTCGGAAGTGGCTCAGCTACCCAGACCCAGACCAGGGGAGCAGGGATGCCGAGGACAGTAACCTTGTCAGTCACTGCGAGCACTGCCATCTCTGTTCTCCATCCAGCTGTTGCCCACAGCTGGATTTAAGGACCATTTCAATGAAGCAAAGCGAGGACTTGAGGATGTTAGTCTTCCATCCTGGGTGAGTGCTCTGAGAGCCAGGCTTTTGAACTGTTACAGGGGTACATCTCTCTCACGTTCAGACGACTCATACGAGGAACCCTCAAAAGTTTTAACGAAGCCAATAGGCTACAAGAAGACATTTTTCTCATTTTGAGAAGCCAGCATTTTCTAACATAAAAAAAAAAGTAACTGAAAAGTTCACAACCAGCTCCAATTACTATCCTAAACTATTCATCCTATTCCTCTGGGCACCTTGGGGAAAAGTCATTTCATTGTGTTTTGCAAACATGCTCAAACAAACTTGCTCTTCCCTTTTCTTTACTTGGTCCTCTGCTTTTGTGCAGCCTCCTCAGCCGGCAGCAGCTCACTTCTTCCACGGCAGAGGAGAGAACTGGCCACAACTGCTAACTGTGGGAGGTAACACACAATCCCCTGCCTTGGGAGACCAGGCTGCTCTCAGCAACTGAAGACAGTCTGCAGTTCCCCAGCCACTGTAAATGGCTGCAAACACTTACTATCTCACTCCCTTTTCCCAAAGGAAACAAGCTACAGACTGTTTTTCCCCACAACCACGGTGTGGTTCCCAGTCTCCTTACACAACTGGGCCACAAAGGCCAGCCTGCATAGCAGTTTTTCAGTAGGGATTTCCATTACTTCTGATCTCACCTGAAATGATGTCAAACTGGTCCCAGCTGAATTCTGTCAGTCACAAATGGGGCCAGTGGAAACAAAGAAACAAACAAGAGCCACACGGAAATCACACCCAAACCAGACCCACATCACAGGCTAAGGTTACAAAAGACAAATTGCTGCAGACCATTAGCTTAAAAACTAGAAGCTGCACAATAACAAAGTCAGTTAAGCCCCTGGAGAGTAAACCCACTGATGGAGAAGACCATAAAATACAGTGCCGAAATCTAACAGCTGCATGAGCGGGTATTTCAATAGATGAATGCTCTATAGTATCTCAAAGATTTGTTACTGCTCGTCAGTAACCAACACACATTTAGTAATTGAAGCCAGCGATGCAGTTAGGAACAGGCACACAAGAAGACTGTGCTGGCACTGCACAGCTCATTGTTTCAGGTCACAATCGACAAGACTCCACTGATGCAGATTAAATGCAGCTGCAAGACCCAAATGGACAAGATGGACAAAGTGCTGGGGAAAAGAAACAGAAGAATGTGAAACTCAGCAGTCATATGTTATCAATGAAAGGCTATTTAGTGAACATTTCAACATGCGTCTTCGGTTATTAAAGGAAAAACAGAATGTACTTCTAAGATTTAAATAAAAATTCATTAAAAATAAAGAAAGTTTTGCAAAAGAGCTACTTATCTGCACTAATGGTTACTAAAAGATTGTCTATAGCAAGCGCTTGTATTAAGTAATAAGCAGAAGTCATGATACTTTGACAATAAACAAAGGATCACTGAAAACTCTTGAGTTGCAGTGCTTCTCCTGGACAGATTTTGGAGTCTGCAGGCATTTATCTCAACTCACTAAAGCAAGTACAACTGTCTTTTGCTATATCAAAAACTGAAAAGCTGCCAGCAACACTTATGCACACTACAGAAAACATTCTGCATGACTTCCATCTGGTATTCATCAATCTAAGTGGATGTAAGGATGGCATATGTTAGTGTTCTCCCACAGCCTAGAGAAAGTAATCATCTTGCCCTCCTTGATGCAAACTTCATATTTTTTTTTGCATCAAACAGATAGTTTTATTTAGTAGTTTTTAACATGCTACAAACACTTCTATCTAGGAAAAGGCCGCCTGGGCATTCCCACTGGAAGCACCAGACCACTGGATGGTGTTACGTCTAGTTTTTCCAAAGCAGAAGTCTATCGATAAGCGAACCAAAGAATCAGGCTATGAAAGAGTTCCAGGTGGTTTGCACCGCTGAAGACGTGGGGCTGTCACTTTGCCCACAGAATAGAAGTCCCCCTCTATCTGAACGAAAACCAAAATTCAAACACACTTTGTTTTCCATCATTAGTAATGTTAGATTTACTGCAAGTCTTAAAACCACATGGACAAGCTAAATTTTTCCAAGATTAAGGCAATAAAATCCCAAACAGATTTTTATTTCTCATTGTTAACCAATATTTTCTACCATTACTGATAATGCAGACCTTCCCACCAGCTTTGTTACAGCAGGAAAACAGCTGTGTCTATGTGAAGTTAACGGCAGAGATGTGTGTATTCGTTAAAGTATGGGCTGAAGGTTTAAAGAATTAACATGGTTGCATTTCTAAGTGCAAAGCAAATGGATGAGGTAGCTGAAGTCTAAAAAAAAAAAAAATAATAATAAAAATAAGAATCCCACAAGAGTTCACATTTCTGACTGATAAACCAGTGCTACAGACTCGGTGTGAAGTGAAGCCCAGTGAACTCATGGCAAGATTCTCATCCACAGAAATGGAGAGCAGATCAGGTTCCAGGCTTGGAGGGTGAGCACGGAGCCTGCTCGGGTTTCAGCCAGCAGATGTGTAGCAGAGCTCTCTCTGCCAAGGAGGCACAAGCTCGGGTTGGGGGGTTTGGTTTTTCTCATTTCTTATTGATTTTAAAACTATTGCTATTAAATAAATTAAACAACAAGAAACCCCAGACAATGTCAGGGGATTAGACAAAGGAATTCATCAACTATTAAAAACCAAAACCAGCAAAAAGCTTCTCAGCATTTTAGATTCTATTGAGAACAGCCTTTTTTTTCCCCCCTCACTACCATTTTCTTTGAATCTAATGTCCCAATCCCGCTCTCCGCATTCCATGGTATTAAACTCCTTCAAAATGAATGAGAAACACACAAACCCAAACAGCAAGCTGGCAGCAAAATTCTACCAACTACAGGGAAATATAATAAAGCTTTCAACATCGCCAGCCAAGAACAATCCAGTAAGGATTATTTCTAGTGCTTTGCATTTCACAAGGAAAAATAATTTTTGGCCAGCATGACCAGAAAGTCTGGTGTGGAGGGGGCACCAGCATGGAAAACCTGATCCAGGTAGGCTTTTCTGGCCTTTCCTGCTTTCCCAGAGTTAGCGGTCTATTTATCACCATAGGAGATGCTTCAGATGTTTAGACACAAATATTGGGTTTTGAGAAATACGGACTCTGCTGAGAGACTAGACTGGCGAGATAGAAAGCCATTTATCTCAGAGTTCGCTTACAGAGCATGGGGATGGTACACACAGAAGCCACCTGAGCTACCTCATCCTGTCTCCTGTTACCAGCTCTTCTTTCCCACATCACTCCTGCAGCCCTTGGCCCCCAGTCCCAGTGTGAATTCATCTGTCTCAAATGGCAGCTCAATTTTCTGACTATGTTTTAGATAAAGTCCTACCAACACAATGGACAATAGTGTTGTTACGACTGATCTTTGTCCAAGTTCTAAATAACACGCAGGGAAAATGTTAAGTGTCAGTCTCTTTTCAATGGACAATACAATTGTTTAACAGAAAGTTCTCCTAACAGAAGAGGACAGTTGCAGTCACCTCACTGCCACGTTTGGGCTGAAGAAGCCTGCTATTGCCAGATGAAGGTACAAGGCCTCCCAGGAAAGAAAAGCAGAGAAAATTACCTTCAGGCTCTCACCCTCCAATCTACTCCTTGCTGAAAGATCTACTGTAACAGAGGGGGGAAAAAGAGAGTCAGATTTTAAGGACATGAGAGAACACAAAGTCTTATCACTTAAAGTGTGACACAGCTCCAGCACTGTATTTGTGCATCAGGAGCATAACTCCTGGTTGAGCGTGACTATTTCTTTTAGAAATAAAATAACAAACTCCTCAGTGAAGAATCCCTCTTGTCTAGAGGGATGCCACGTTAACTACTTTCAGTGATGAAATTTCATACCGAATCCATAGTCTCAATACAGTAAGTTTCAGATTCTATGTCACAGAAAAACACAGACAAGATAACAGTGAAAGCCATTTTAGGGGCAGAACCATGGCCACATTTATTACCAGGGCCCATCTTTCCCTAGGAGGTTTTTTTGTGTTTTTTGTTTTGTGGTGGTGTTTGTTATTTTTTAAAAAGAGAAAAATCTTCAACCACAACAAGCATCTTCAAATATCACAGTTATCACACTGCCAGTTCAGCTGAAAGCAATGCCTCGGGGGGAGGAGCACAACCACCCGCAGAGGTGGGGCTGTGCTGCCCGGGTCCAGAACGCAGGCGATGCAGATCCTCACTCCTCACCTCTCTCAGGTCCCCAAGTTTTCCTACACATCCTCCTTTTCCACACTCTTACACGAATATGAACTTGAGAGAAGTAGTCAAAAGGTAATTTCAATACAAAGGTGGGAGTCTTTCACACACAGACGTTTTCTATAACTGACTTCTCTCCAAATTCTGAGAGAAAAATCTATATTGCCTATGTTTAGTTTTACCATATTAATGCTTTGGAGCAGAAGGAACAATAGCTATTGATTTCAGTTATAACTGCCCATTATTCTGTTTTCAGCAGGACATAGTTCAGTAAAATGAATAGAAACAGGAGCAATGTTTTACAGCAGCATCATACTAATGATTCGGAGACTAATCATATCTTATCGAGCTGTGAGCATCAGCAAGCCAAAAACATAAAAATGGAAGATATGTCCTCAAGCTGCATATTCAGTCAATCTATTTAACATGTACTTTATTTTTACATCATAGCACAGTACATGTTCAGTTGTGTACTCTCTAGAAGCAATTAAGTCTTAATAACTTGACACCTCACCATGACTCTCTCCATTTTTGCCATCTACATTTTTCATCAAGCAAGTAATATAAAAGTGAATAAAAATCTGTGAAGGTCCTTTTAACCTTGACAGTCTGTCGTATTGTGAAAATCTGAGTAGATCAAGAATTGCTCTTCTTTTTCCAGTCTTGCCTCTCATCCAAACACATGGATTTAAACATTTACATGCCTATTCATAATTTATTGGAGCATTTGCAGCTCATATCATAAATACAGGTCTAGCCTGCAGGAAAAACAATGACTAATAGTTGAAAGAAAGCATTCCAATTAGTCATCGTGAAGTACATCCATGCTCACCGCTTGGTCCTCAGGTGCCTGTAAAGTCCAATAGGGAAGTCTGACATCAAATATGTCATCCAGAAAAAAATATCCCTTTCAAATAGCAGTTAGATCAGAGACTGATTTTTCTCTCCTGGTACGTATCAGTAGTAAGACTTATCTTTAAAGAAGTTCCCAAAGATCTGAACCCCTTAAGGAAGCTGATGGGAAAAAGCTGTGCTCCGAGTTGTGTTCCCACTGCTGGGACATGCTACGTTCTGCTTCAGAGAACCTGTGCCAGATTAGATTTTCTCTTTCCAATTTCAGTCTTAAGCATGGAGACAAACACCCGAGCCAGGAGACGTTGCCTCTCAGAGGAAAGTTATTACTTATCTACCACCTCTTGCTTGGGTAAGATGGGGATCCCCCTCTGGCTTTGCTTGCAACTCAACTGGACGTTGTCAAGAGAAGACTTTTTTTTCCTCTCAGCTATCTCTCCTGTCACCACATGGCAGCCTTGCCAAATGCCCTTCAAAATTTGCTTGGGTTCCATCTTTGGCATCCCTGCCACAGCCTGTTGATTCTTAGATTACCAGGCTGGAAAACACAAGCATCTCCTCCCTCAGTCAAGAAGCATTTCCATGGCTCCAAATTGGGCTTACTGAAAAAGTATTTTGCTCCAAGACTCCATTCATCTCCATGGTCCTCCGTCCAAGACACCGTGCACCTCCAGCCTAAATCCAGAGTTTGGAGATAAATAAAAGACTACAGTTTGGTTATTCTCTGTAGACTTAGAGCAACATAAAGCATTTTGCAAATAAAAAAATTCAAAAGACAAACCACAGTGGATGTAGATTTACCTGTGGGCTACAGGAGCCATGATGTCTTTTCTTTCCACTTTCTCCCCCTTATAACTAACAGCTGGCTTAGTGTGTGCTACATCCCATGCCACAGCCATGGTGGGAGGCTGTGGGACCACGTTGCTCAGAGGAGGACGGTTCCCAGTTGCACATGGTCACAATTAACAGCTTGCTTTGGAAAGGCACAGGGACCCTACAAACAGCATGTCTGGAAGGGGTTCCTCATATGAAACCTTCTTTCTGGTGCATTGAAGGAGTCTGATGGTAAGAGTTTCCAGTGTACTCTCTAGTAGTGCAGGTGACATTTTTCTAGGATTTTACTACAGAATTTTTTTTACCCTCTTCTGGAGAGTCAGGAATTCAAGGAATTTGAGATATAGTCTAGTCAGTTTTTAAGTCAAGTCCCTTCTCTCTGGACAAGTGACAAGGACCGAGGTAAAAGCAGAGAGATTTGACAAATACCAACAGCCACTTCCATTCAAATAAAAAGCATCTTGTCTTCCTGAATACATTATGCTAAATTTGCATGTAAATGAGAAATGTATAAATAGAATTGGGCATTAACTGACATTAGAATTTTTTTTAATGGGGAGGAGGCGGGGGATGTTGTTATTAAAGGAGTTAAATTCTAACATCTGTTTTTAATTCTACCAGCTTATTTGTCTGTTTATACCTACAGGCTTTCAAGACATCATTCAACACTGCTAATTAAAGCTGACAAGTTTTGTTCACTGCGATGCTTTCTTGTATCCCTGCAAGCCACTTACTCATGTCAGCGCTGTCACTGCAGGTGACACTGCTTCTTGATGGAGAGATGACAAGGGCCAGAGTGCCCCCACAAGGGATGGGAAGAGGTTCACCTTGTCCCCTGTCAGACAGAGGAGGGAAGAAGTGATGGATGGCAGCGCCCATTGCTCTGTCCTCAAGCCTTTGTCTCATCTCCAGGCTGGGTCAGAATCCTCCAGTTTTCTGCCATGGCTGACTTAGAACACAAATCCATGGCAATAATCTCTAGCATATTTCTAAAATGCCACAGAAATGGGACTCCAATTTAATAATATGAAACCAATTATATCTGCAGAAGGCACGCGATGTTATAGAGGCACACAAACACACATTCTGCTTTTTCTTAGCAGTAAGAACCCCATCTGCAGTCGTGCCCTAAGGAAACTGCCTGTTTATGCTTCAGTAAAAACAGCACAATGCTGATTCAAGAGAGTAGCAGTGCATATGCAAGTCGTCCATGCCTAGGAGAGCATTTGCAGAGTGGCTGATTTGGCTCAGATAAAATGATGCACCTTATGGAAAAAGCCACAAGGACAAATGCCAACAAGTTTATTCATTGCTTCGTATTCTGGAATTCAGACTTCACAGATCCAGACATAGATATTATTAGTTAGCCATCCATTTATATACATTTTTCTTTAAAACAGACCAACCCCATGCCACCCAGAGAACAATGGTGGAAGGTCAAGCAAGCAGGCTAGGGACAGCCCATTAGAAAATCCCACCCTCTGAACTCATCATGTGTGCTTTTCATCATCCTAAACCCACTATCACTAACACAAGAGACACATGGGTGATGGCTTTGATCCACATCGGCTCAACAGCTGTGAGATGTGCAAGGAGGAGAAAACCCAGAGAGGTAACGAGTCCATCAGTAGCTGTGCACATTGTGACTCATTCACTTTTTGCCATACAGAGATTTTTCTTATTTTTCCCCCACATAGGGGTTTCACAATGAGAATAGACCTCTTTTTTTTTTTTCTCTCCTTTTTGGAACAACCAACATGCTTTCAAGTGTATTTTTAAAGCTGTTTCAGTCTGGAAGAAGCCTTTTGTTCCATAGACATACAGCGTTTAGTACCTGGGGGCCTGGCTCCCTGGGTGAGGTGTCTAGACATCTCTGCAGTGGAAATAACAACTGCACAGCCCAGCACTGTATTCAATCCACTAGTTTTAGCATTAGGAGTTATTTCATGCCCCAGGTTGCCATAATCAAACACATCTGTTGCATGAAAATTATCCACCACCAACAGGAATGCAGAGCACAATATGCCCAAATTATCTGTGTGCTCAAGATCAACTTTACCTCCTAAAAGACCACATTAAATACCACACATTGTAACATCAACACTGCTTTGGTCACTCCAAAACACATATGAAATTCAAACAGATCTAAAAACCCACTTTGAAGAGAGATGGACTTGAATCAGGAATGGGAGCTTTGACAGGTACTATCCCAACAACTACTGCACTGGATGTTAAGAATATAAAAATTAGGTATTCCAAAGACTTTAAAAAAAATAAAATAAAATCAAAGCACTTCTCTCAATCCTCTAAGAAGCAAAAAAAAAAAAAGTCATAGAGAAAACAACTGTTAATTTAAGCCAGTTTTTAGCTTCATTCGTCTACAGCTACACTTTCATAGTTCAATACACAAAAACATTATGACAGATATGCAAATCTGATATTTTCAGGCAGGAAAGGTGAAATCCCTATATATGAAAGGTTGAAGCCTGATCTTTAAAAGAAGCCTGAAGCTGGTTTCTGTCATCTTTCTTTCTCTCCTTGATTCAACAAGCAGACCCACAGCTTAAAGAAAACGATGATTTTGTCCACAAGAGGAAAAGAACAACAGACCTCCCCAGACTGAGCCAAGAATTCACCTTTTCTTTGTGGGAAAACACTCTGGCACTTCTCAAAGGGAAAAAAGGAGAAGGGGCAGAAATAAAAAAAATCAGATTCTTCAGGGTTTTAGATATAAAATTTTGCAAGCAAATGAAGAAAAAAAAGAGTAATCATATACAAGTAATTCCCACTAATTCAATCACATTTCAATTTGTTTCTTGCTTTTTTCCTCATCTAGTCTAGTACTGGTACTGCTTTCCCATAGTTGAAGTGGAAGATATTTTTGCAACTGCCAGTTTTGCTCTGCAGAATAAAAGTATTTTTTTCTTCTCACACTCGTCAGATGATTGTTGTATGACTTCCTCTGGCCTCAGGTCTAAAAGATATCATTTACCTATTAATGCTACATTCCGCAGGGCCGATAGGCTAAAAACACATGAATCTTCCTTTAAAAAAAACCTTTTTTTTCTTTATTTATATATCTGTATGTATATATAACTCTACTGGTTTGGGATGCCGAGAGCCTCTGAATTACTCTTTCAAAGATAAAACTTTAGATGTCAGGACTCTAACAAAATAACCTCTCCAAGAAACACCAACCAGCAGAGCACCATCACAAAGCAGAAGCAGGGACGAGTGCACCCACCAGCTAAAATTAAGCTCTCCAGCAACCTTGGAAACTCAAGTTATGAGGGTTCTACCATAACAAACCCAGATGAACAGGGCCCAGATAACAAAGTCCATAACAGAAAACCTCAGGAGCACTGAGAGCTCACACCTCTGCAGGTACACCACACATTCATATAAAAAAACCCTGAGAGCAGGTTGCTATGAGTACACCTATTAAAAAGAGCTAGCAGTTGCACAAAGTTCCTGAAAGAAGTCTTTTTTAACATTTAAAATACATCAGAATTAACAGTAACTACAATTTTATCAAAAAATCCTCGCACACAAAACGTTCAGATGGCAACAGAAAACCAGCAAAGCATTCCTTCATTTCAGCAATGCTTTGGGGATGCGAATGCTCCGCGTTTTCTTTTTAAATGTTGAGTTGCCTAATTGAAATGCAGCTCATACAGCACCCAGGCTTACTTCTGGATCACTAAGAAATTGGTCCGATTTGAAAATGTCAGGATCTGGTTAGCAATTCAAATGACCACAGTGGTAATTACGGCTTTTCATGTTCCAGCATGTTGCACTGCATCAAAACTGACACAAATGCCTGGTTTTATAATATCACAGCATGGAAATAAATGTCCAAAATGATATGAAAATGTACTAGTAAGAGATTAATAACTGTTCTTCTAGGAAGAAAGATGGCTCTTTTCAACCAGTATATTTTAAAAAAACCCTTCTCTGATAGCATCTCTCCTTGAGGGAAACTGAATTATATTATCACTCATAAGCTATAATCATTTCTGTCAGCACCAGTCAGAATATTTGAAGGAAAAGAGGAGGAGAAACAGGGAAGGGGTTGAGGGAAAAATAGTGCAATCTTATAAATAAGTCCAGAGAGATACTACTTAAAGGTTCCCCTCCAGCATTTTGTTCTCTCTCCCACCCAACAGACTAGAACATATTTCAAATGTTTTATTTTGATCATAAAGTGGAGGAACTATGTGGATAGGGAGCAATGCATCATGAGCGATGCGCTCAGCTCACCAATGCGTCACTTTGAAATATGGGCCTAAAGCAATATGCGTAAGGGAAACTTTTTTTTTCTTTGTCAGGGAAGAAGGAGGAAGAAAGGTCTTTTGAAGTCTGATGTGTCTCCAGAAGTCTGTTTATGAAATAAAATAAATAAAGCAAGCAATGTCTTTAGTAGTGCTCTTGTGCAGCAGCCAAAGCACATGGCAGTCGCTCTGCTGCCTTCTAGCTACGGAGTGGTTCAAACGGAGATCAACACTTGGTACTTCTGCCTTGTCAGAAAGTGCATGGGGTGGAGGTACCAGTCAGCACATCCCACCAGCAGCTTCAGCCCTGTTTGTAATCTGACAGATCACACAACACGCTCTCTAATCATACCCATGTCTGAGAGCACAATGAAAAGCCTGGTGCAACATTCTCACAGGTCACCTCCAGCCTTAGAGGAAGGCCCGTGCTTTCCCTGAAGTCTCGTGTTTTCTTTCCACCTGGCTGAGGGGCTGGATGTCCGTATGTCTGTCCATGAAGTTAGACATTGTATTGGACAACACCCTCACCCTCGCTCTGCCAACAGTGTTGCTGTTTGGTGGGGTTTGTTTGTTTTTAGCAGTATCTACAACATTTCCTGTAATTCAGCAAATAACAGGTGAATGCTAACAGCTCAGGTGAAGCAGGAGAGGCTGCTGGTTTGATCCACTTTGTGCTGTGGCTCGTGGGGGCAGAACACAGCCAGCCCAGGGAAAAGACAAAGCACTCAGAAGCAGAACGTTTCCCCCCATAAGAGCACTGGCTTAGGCCAAAGTAAAAATGGAACAAAAGTGAAGCAGACAAACCAACAATTACCAGTCTCATGAGGTATCACGGCCACTTAGGAAAAAAAAAAGCCTTAAACACATAAGTTTATGCCTTCAGAGGGAAGAAACATTCTGCAAGAGATAATCACATGCCCCATACCATAAGACACACAATCACACACTGATGCACTTGGAGTCACAGCAAGCATAGGAAAAACCCTAAAGGAAAGCTAATGTCTAGGTTCCCACCTTATCATATAAGCACTTTAAGCACTGGATGCAGCATCAGAGAGATGTCCTCACCTCTGCCTTTTGCACACCCTGCCTCAATTTCCCCAATTCTAAAACAAATGTGTGCATACTGTTCTGCCTTAATGACGTACTTTAAGACCAACAAGGGCCAAGTCTTCTCTTACAACAGCAGACTGAAGTATTTTCTCTATTGATCGCTGTAAAGTATAGCTGCCACTGAGACACAGTAGAAAGCAAATGTAGTGGTTTGCCAACACCCAGGAAAATCACAGCTAGAGAAGCCCCTCCCATGTCACTTCCACCGGGCAAATGTGCCAAGAACTTGGGTCCTTGGGTGAGC
The DNA here is from genome assembly GCA_028565335.1 of Limnodromus scolopaceus. Taxonomy (NCBI): domain Eukaryota; kingdom Metazoa; phylum Chordata; class Aves; order Charadriiformes; family Scolopacidae; genus Limnodromus; species Limnodromus scolopaceus. The sequence continues at coordinate 3,009,607 of JAOXNO010000007.1, forward strand.
AGACAGGATTTTAAGACAGAGTCAAGTGACCAAGAGATAGCAATGTGCCAGCCCTCCTACATTAGGCTACTGAGCTAATCCTACAATGTCTCATTTCCCTGTCTCAAGTACTTCAAGGAATGCAAATTCCACTACGGAGTTCAAAACTGTAGCCTTACAGAAATAGGGCTTTTGCTATTGGAGGTGCAATAAACAAACTTTCTGCTTAATTAAAGCAATGAGGGTTAAGAAAGGTCTTTCAGGAACTAGCACTTCATCTAGCTCCTTTTCTGGTGAAATTTACTAGGCACATCTTAACTTTTAAACACGTGTGCAGATTTTATCTGTATTTTCTGTAAAATTTCACATGCACTTGAGGTGCAAACAATACGCACACCAATGACCTGATCAAAACTCCCAAACCATCGCTCTGTGGTTTGACTGGACTTCAAAGAGCTCTGAAGACACGAGGAAGTGAGAGGTATTTGCACGCTGGGGACAGACTGCAGCACATTTAAGCAAGCCCAGATGCTAAAGGCTTCCCTGAGCTTCAAGTCCCCTGTCACTAGACACTACACGAACCCAGCTGGCATCCTTTTTTCCCCTCAAACTTATTTACTGCAAATGCCACATCTTACAGTATTTTGAATCCAACTTCTATGTCATTGAAAAAATAACCAAATTCAAACCTCTCATTTACATTTAATGAGAACATTACAAGAAATAAAAACAGCACATACTGAAAGCATTCAAGACCAAGTGCCTTACAAAGCATGAATCAATTTAGAGCAGCAGGAGAAATTGGCCGCCTACCTTATTTCTCCCCAACTAAAGAGGTGTTAACACTCACTATCACCCCAAGAACGTTTTCCCATATTTTCAGAAGGGAGGTAAATTTTGCAGAGAACTGACTGTTAACTTTACAGCTCCTTCCAGACTTGGGAGGAAGAGAACTACAGCCAATACTGCAAACTAAAGCCCCAGCCTAGCAAGGTACAGCCTTAATGCTACACTCAGCCAACCCTTTCATACCATCTCAGCAAGAAGATAACATCTTACTGTGGCATGACACAAATGGCCATGACAACTTAACCTTCTCTGATGCTTAAAAATTCATCAAAAATATACTAACCAGTGACTACACAGGAGAACTAATGAACTATTATTCCACCAGAATCAAAAAACCCTCCCAAGACATTCATCTATGTAAAACTCATCTCTTATACACTCTGTGAACATATTTCTTAATCTGCAAACAGGCTTTTTCTGTCCAAATATAAAGTCCTTATTCTACAGTTGGGATATCATAACATACTGATTTAAGACAAATCCAAGGAACTCTGGTGAACCAATGGGACCATGTAGGAGGAGACATGTTCATCTAGCACAAGATGATAAAGAGCATTTCTTGTCTTTAGAGCATGGGAAGCAATAAAAAAAAATTACAGAGTCATTTGGAATCCTATTTTTAAAAAGAACACAAACTTGTCTCAGCCTAATAGTGACTTAAGTAAGTACAGAGTAATGGATCCTTTTGGCTTTGTATGAACTTGAATATACACAGTACTACATAATATTGTCATTTAGACCAACAAGTACAGCATTAATGATTTAATCATGGAAAAAGAATCACATTGCTTACATAGGAGATTCTCTTTCTATCGTGAAGTGCCAAAATCTGAGCCCCTTCATTCAAGCAAACTGCTACACTCAAGACAGGATCTCAAAGCTGACAGCTTTGTGCAGCGGGTGAACCCAGCACACCCATTCTAATTCTTATGAATATACCGAGATGGCTGCCACCATTGTTTTGTCAACAGAACAGAAAAATTAAAAAATAAATATTGTAATAGTAAATAAAAATACAGTATCTCCTTTACAGAAGTTAGTCTTGTGTAAGACAAAACCACGTGAGAAATCCTGAGGCTTAAACTATAAACTGTTGGAGCAAAGACTTTTTCTGTACAGGTCTTGGCATAAAAAGGGCCCAACAACATGCACAGGCTCCTAGGTGTGAGTTACAAATAATAATAGCAGAAGTAATTAAAATAAAAAGAAGGCAAATAAGCAGATTGGATTCCCAGTAGATGAACACTGTCTAACAATTTACAATGAACACATGTTTGAAGTCAACTTCAAGTAATATGCTAACAAGAATTATGTGCATCTGTTTCATGCTCCCTGAGAATAACGCCATCAAAACTGAATTCAAATGTTTCAAAGCTACAGAGAGCCTGAGCATGTCTTTGACTAATTAAAATTAACCATGTTACTGAGGTCACAAGCTTACCCCTTTGGACATTAGCAAATTCTGGCTAAGGTCACTTCATCAAGCAAAATAATGAATGTCTGTGTTCAAAAGGCATGAACAATACATTTTTTTTAATTAACATATTACTGAATTGAGGGAGATTTATGGAGTTATTTGAATTTTGGAAGACCCACAATAGCACTCTTCAGTCATAATACTACAGAGACACAATATGCAATAAAATTAAAAAAAAACAGGTCAACACTAGAACGTTAGCTGAATTATTAATAAGGCTAAACTAGAGTTTCATATGAAAACAACCTATTTTTACTAAAGAGTTTCAATTAGCTTTCATTTTCTTTAAAATTAAAATATAAAAAAAAAAGTAGATTTAACTCTGGTTTGAATACATATTACTGAGGCTGTTGCATCTTCCAAATTCCTTACTGATTTATGTGAATTACAGATATTCTTTTCCTAAGTCAAATGTAAAAGAGGAGCAGGCAATCAGAACTGGTCTCTAAACAGAAAGTTCAAGGTACTGCAACAAGTTGCAAGTTTTTTCCAGTCTTCATTTTTCTATAATACAATATAAAATGGGAAAGTTAATATCACGATACAGAAAATAAAGATTAGGATTCTCAGACTGCACTATGCAGAAAACCAGATTAGCATAGTGATAAGGGATTAAAATTCTGAATCTACCAGTACCGCTGCTGTACCAAACAGGAGGTGCTGGGAAAGCTTTGCCAAGGTGTGCAATTATCATCAATTGTCCCTGCAACAGCAGCTCCACTTCTCAGTGCAATCGGTTCCCTATCAGGAGGGGCCTGGGGTATCACTGCAATATAAATAAACATTTAGGTGAGAAACTGACAGTTTTAAAGACCATTATTTCCTTTGCAAAGCATGGAAATCCATGCTAAAGCATTCCCCTTGGGATCTGTTCCCGTCTGAACACAGATTTACTCACTGTGTTCCAACTGTCCCACATGACTATAGGCAATTTACTTTTTTTTTTTAGCATATTGGCACTAACAAACTCTGAAACCTACTAAACGAAAATAATCTTCTTATGTCACAAAATAAAAAAGACCCTCATTTTTCCAGACATTGATCTGATTATTGTATGAATAAAGCTAATCAGTGTAATTACACAGTTGAAAAGTGCGTGCTGTGGACCCACAGATCATCACAGACAATACTCCTCTTGGTGCCAGCTGGGCTTCAGATTTGCTAAACTAGAGTTTTCTCTAAAGTTCTTTTTTAAAAAAAAACACTGGTTTCAAATTATTCTTTCAAATTCAATTATATAAAAAGAATTGGAAGACGTTTCCTACCATTTGCTTTCCAATCAGAACACTTTATCAAAAGCTTACAATTTTGAAGATGAAGCAAAATAATTTCATGCTTCGTGGTGCTACGTCAGCAAAGGGCTGCATTTAGAAATCCTGAGTCCCGCTCGACTGGCCTGAGAAAGGCAATCAGCAGTTTGCTGGACTCCTACAACACGGACATTATCTCCACCACATAGTATTTTAGCAGTAATAGGTAAGGCTGCCAAAGGCATTCTAACCACAGAAATATTGTTCAGGTTTAAAAAAAAAAAAAAAAGTAACCCATGAGATACCCAGCAGCTTTATCTAATTAACCAGAAAGAGATCAGGATGTACCACTGTCACTTTATAGAGAGCATTGTAAGAGAGAAAAAACTAAAAGGTCAGGGTGATAGTCTTTTCCCTTTTATGCCCTGTGGCAGGCAAAATTTGATCTAAGACTTTCCAGAAACTCACTGTCTGTGATTTGGGAATTCCAGCTTTACCTTTACCCAGTTAATCCAGCTCTGAGCTGTACTATCAATGACATTCTCTCCCACGCAGGTTCAGCGGCTCTGGGTTGAAAACCACTTTGACATTTCTGGCTTGGTATCCTGCCCTCAACAAATGCGTTTGATGCTCACGTATAGCCTCTTGGCTGCTGCCTTCCTCAGCCATCTGTCCGGATGGCACACTGCCTGCTCGCGAGGTGATGTGCCAGTTTTACTGGGGCAGAGATGCCAAGAAGAGGTGGTTTTAAATGCACAGCCAGCACATTAATTCACTGCCATCTTGTCTTAATATCCCCCCTCCACCATCTCAATGAAGGCAAGAGCAGCCATACAAGAAGAGGCCAGAAGTCCATCCAGAGTCCTCTCTGATTCCTGACACAGGTCATTAACACAGGCCTTAAAACGACACAAGAGCACCAAGAGCTGAACAATTACAAAATAACCTGCTCATCAAAAGCCTGGAAACATTTCAGCTGAAAACATGCATATGGGCTTCTCTGTAGAAAGTGCCATAAACCCTGGAGTGAACCCTCTCATTTAAAAATGAAAATGCCTCAATGCTGTTTAACATGTAAAGCAAATTAAAGCCACTCCAGCTCTGACACAGTGCCTGCATAGAGAGGTTTAACACATCTAATTTAACACACAGTTGAAATTAATTTGAAATGACTTTTCTGCATTGTCTTCTGTGTTTTCTTATCTTCACAATGGAGACAAGCTTTAAACAAAACTATGTTATTGCCTGAATATGATTAATAGGGATGTAAATACAACTAGTTCTTCTGTAGTGAAAGTTAAAATCCTGGAGAACAAACACTAGTGCTTCATTTTCACGCCTGACCCTGTGAGTCTTTACATGTCTAATTACATCCTAATACAACACACTGAATAGAGAAACCACCTGCAGGAGTGAAAACTTTGCTAGATGTCACGGGCAGGGAACCTTTTGACACAGTTGGTGACACAGCCCATGGTGAGGACAGGCACACACTCCCACAGCTCCCCCGGCCCGTGACAGAACCCAATTCCACTTGGTAACAGGGTAGGTGAATTGGGAAGGACTGTAACTCACTTCCCACTCGTGTTTAAGGAATCAGTGATGAATAGAGCAGTGAAGAGGTGGCAGACTGTAGGAACTGTAGGAGAAGAGTTGCCCTTGTGCCAGGTTCCGTGTCACCGCTGCAGCTGAAGCAGTGAGCGAGCAGGTAGAGCGTGTTACCCATGGCGCCTGCCCGGCCTCAGAGCCCTCTGACAGACAGGCTCTATATTGCTGGCAGAGGCAGAGCACATATTAAAAATTAGCCTCAAGGCTAACGGCAACAACACAGGACAGATCAAATCACACAACATTAAAAAGCAAAGCTGATGGAGTTCCAATACACACACGGGGTTCCTCTGAGGAGGTGAGATCCAGCCAGCGCACATAAATACGACTGACCTTTTTTGGCAGGAAAGAGATTTTTGTAAATACATTTGATTTCCCCAGTTATATGGCACACAAAAGGTGCCAATTTTGAAACACATTTGAACACTGAGTACAAAACAAATGCTTTCCAGGCCTGAATTAGGGGTTCTATCCTATTTGGACAAAGCCCATTTGGAGAAAAAAAAAAAAACAACCCAAACCAAAACAAAAAAAAAAAAAACATTTAGAAAACAAAACAAGAAAACCAAACACCTCATCCTTATTTTTCTCAGACACCAAAATTTCTTAACTTCTCACCACTTTTCCTTATGACTTCATCTTTGTTTCTCTCTCTTCAGATCCTTCCTCCACCCTTCCCATCCCAAACTCCTGTCCAGCTCTCAGATGACCCAAGGCCAGAATTCCCAAATACAGTCACTTACATTTGTCAAGTGAGGTAGAGCAAGCTCCCACCCAGACCTCTGTTTGCTGCACCAGAAAGAAATGCTGCTTCGAGCCCGGGAATCAGAGATACTAGCTTAGTACAACTGCACTGACCTCCAGCAAATTCTAAGAGGCTGTACCATGAAAACACAACAACGCTGAGTTCCAGCATCTGAGCCCATCTTCCAAATAGAGCAGCTGGCACTTCAAATCAGAGGATTTAATGTTAAATAATATCCGACTACTCAGCATTTGCATTATTAGGTGCATTAGCAAACTATATGCGCAGGCAAATTTCCTGTTTGTTCCATGCAGTAGTTGCCATTACTTTACGGATGCATTTCAGCTCCTTGCTACGTGTAACTGTGCATTATTAACTAACACCACTCAAATGTTGCAATAGAAAGGCAATTCCTATCATAATTTATTTGTGAAAGATATAAGAGCTGTGAAGAATGCCTTTATATTTGTAGTTCTAGTCATGAAAAAACATTTAAAGTCTTGCCACAATTGTTTATGCCTTTGGGCAGCAGGCCAAGTATATGAACTACACCAGCCACTTCTAACACCCTCACACTTCCACAGCAGCACCAAGACCCTCCCCTTCATGCAGCCAGACGTGGACCCTCCACAAGATGCCCTGCAATCGGCAGAAAAGGGATGTACATGTGCCCTTACTGAGCAACTAAGTTCTTCTGGAACAGAGCAGGGGAAGGAGAGGACTCCACAAGGCACAGTACTTCTCTTCACCTGCTTCTGATTGGGGCATTAGAGCAGAGGACTTTCCCAGACACCCCAATAACTAACCAGTGCCATTTAGCAGGTAGCTTAAAACCAGTGAGGCTCATCTAATGTGCAGCCTAAACTGTGCTCTTGAACCCTAGGATAAGGAAAGCAAAACATGGCTTTCCCCCAACCCAGCCTTCCCTCTTAGCTCTGCTCCCAGTTGATGAGACAAACAGAGCTGACCTCGACACACCTCTGACAATAAGTCACTCGTGGGATCTTCACTCACCTCTTAAAAAGAGGCAGCAAAACTCCAATGCATTCCCTCCAGTGCTGCCTGCTCAGGAGGAACCAGCACACTCTCTGGACCAGGGTATGTTTTTCATTCAGTGTATGTGTTGCTCAATTTGTGCATAGTTTCCTGCAATATCTGTATTTATCTCCCATTTGAAAACTTGCTGCACATTAAGCTAAATTCCTTCCATTCTTGCTATTTCTACACTATAATTACATTACGGATTTCATAAGCTGAAGCTGTGCAAAGCAACAATCCACTCTATTTGAATGGAAGCAGATTACACTTGCTCAAAATTCCATACAATTTGTTTATGTTTGCATGATTTGCAAACTGTTGTGGGGAAAGAGGATTACTGTAAACCACCATGTTTGTTTGGTTTTTAAAGTGCTTGTTTTTCCATCACGTAGCAGATAACATCTGTAGTCATCATGCCTTAGTACACGGAGCCTCTAAAATAATTATAGCAGAGACAGACAAGATAAGGCTTGTTGGAATCTCTCAGCTGATGCATTCCCCTGCAAGCACAAGTCTCCAGCGCTACTGTTTCTTGGTACCATGGCTCAACTTAGTTTCTCAAGTCCCAAAAACACAACCTCCCACTGTTTTCCTTTGAGAGCTTTTAAGTTTTCTGAAAATTCCTCTCCCTGCCCCCCAGCAAAAAAACAAAACAAAACAAACCACCACCCAAAACCAACCACAAACCAAAAGTCTCAACGACACATTCCTTCTTTTATGCCCTTATGAGAAGCATCCCTATTCCAGGAACAACAGCAGAATCCCAGGTTGGGCAGGGACTGAGTTGTGTGTGTTCCCAAATTCCACTTTCTTACTTGCTGAGGACTTTACAGTCTTCCTCCACATGAGGGAGGTGCCTTTCCCGATCACCTGAGGCACAATGATCTTTAGGTGACCCTCTTACTTTTAAAGAAAAGCTTCAGAAACCCTGCCTGGCATTCCCCCCTCATGGCGCCATACCCTGCTGTAGAGCTTGACAAGGTGGCTGCTAGAAGGCTCCCCCTCTGAAAAGGAAATTATATGCAGGTACTTAGGATGGGAAAAACATCTCAACTCCCAGTAGCATAACCCCTTGCAAAGCACCTGTAATCACATTACCCAAACTAGAGAGTTAAAGGAACATCAACAAAAACGCCCACCGAGAACAAATTCCAGAATATTGGATCATTTCTAAACACTTGTTTTCTTGTAGGGAAAAAGGTCAGACTTGTTCTGTCTTTCATATCCTTCAAAAGGGTTAGCATTGGGCACACAAAAAGACCCAAGCAACTTTGACAAGCAGAGTTACCAGAACAAAGTTCCGTTGGGGCTGCAAAGTACACAGAGCTGCAAGTCATAGCCTCATGTGACAGCAACCAAAACCAGACATTAATCCAGGGTACCCACTAACCACAGAAGGGAGACAGGAAAAAAGTCACTCAAAAGGATGTATAAAGCTTCTCTGTTCAAAAGGTTTAATAAAGCAATTCCTGAAGTATGAACTAAACCCACTGAGTATTAAGGTGGCAAGTGAGTCACTTTAAAAATTACTTGCATTCAGTTAAAAAGCTCTGCAAAGCAGGAGCCGTGTGCATGAAGCTTATTATTGAATCTATCTCAATAAGTCTCTAAACGTGACACCCAGCTAAAAAATGGAACAGATTCCTGGTAAAAGCAGAAATGCGCGTTTCATCTCTCAAGAAAAAAAAAAAAAGAGAAAAGCTGTAAAAGTGAACAGCTCTGTTGCTGTTGAGACCTGTTTGCAAGGGTGTTGCAAATATGAGTGTAAAGAGGCAGCATGACAAAAGGCATTTTGCTGCAGATGTGTATTTTGAGATCCCAGAAAGGACCCCAAAGCACTGCACTGTGGTGATGGCTGTAACACAGAGAGGGCAATGGTTTCCTACCGCCCCTGGAACACCTCCAGGACCAGGACCGCAGCAAACCCGTGCTAACAACAGTATCTTTTCAGTCAGGTATGAGACTTCTGTCCTCTGCTTTTAAACACCTCTGTTCTTACCTGTACTCCTTAGAAATTAGAAACAACGATTTGCACCTTCCTAGACATAACTGACAGCATAAAACGTAATAAAAATACAATCAAATCTAAAACTTCCACCCAGCATTGATGGGAGCAGCCCAGGAGAAAGCTCTGTTACTTCGCAGGGCAACGTGCTGCAGCTCCTACCTTTTATTCTGTTCATGGCTTATTATGACGATTTGGATTTTGCAGCCTTTTCTCCAAGGAAATTCTTAATATGAAGGGTAGAAAGCTAGTGAAAATAAAGATTAACGTATAACACACACAGAAAATGTACCTTCTAAGTAGTATCTCCAAGGATTACATTTTCACTTAGACACCTCATTCTTTGCTGTAGAGAACCTGAAAACTTTGACTAAATATATCCAACCTCATTGGATACATTTGGGCTTAGAAATATCATTTCAGTAATCGTAAAACCATTAATAGATGAGAAGAACTGGTATTACTACAGTAATACCGTGCTGCCAGAAGTAATTGCACATTAGTTAGCATATAGGCCTTATAAGAAATGTCCACATTACTGTACAAATTGCCTTTTTAAAATAAAAATTAAGCTTTTACTCCTCTTTCTAATACCAACAGTACAGCTCCTTGGTGCATTTCAAATGGTTTAAAAATCAACTTGAATTTCCCAGAGTTTTGAATTACTTCAAGCTTGACCCAGCAGCAGGGCAAGAAAGAGGAACTTTAGCAGCTATAATTGCAAGCAACTGCGTTAAAACGTGTGCCTGGAAAAATCTAGTATCTATTTTAAGAAACATCAGCTTAGAGGAGTCGTTAGTCCAGCTGCCCCCAACAGCCAGCAATGGTCAAAAAAGGCCAAAATCGAGAGCAATTTATTGCTCTAAAGTATCTCCTAAAAATATAATCTCCAAATCATTCTGCATATGAAAACAGCAGCACACCAAAACACACCAAAATAACCATGAATGGATAGGATGAAAATTAGCTTGTTTTCTAAGAAATTAAGGAAGGTAGATGACTATTAGGATTGAAGGTAGGATGAAAGTATAACAACTATCACCATCTCTGAGTATTACCAACACAGCATATTTTCAATTCATAGCTAAGACACAAGCTATTTTATGGGCAAAAGCAAATGATAAAATATGTATCCAGAACACATTTACTTCCAGATTCAGGGCTGCTATGTCCAAGATAGCCACTGCTGGACAGACGTCAACTATGAAAGTATGTTAATTTTTATCACTTCCATATTCTCAACTCACTTCAAAACCACTTCTCCAAACCACCCAAATGTCAATCAGCGCAGAAATGAACAAGTCCTTCCATCCGACTGACAGCCAGCCAGTCCTGCCATACAAATCTGAACTCTTTCTTCTTTCTGCAGGAGCCACAATTTTCAAAATTAAAATCCTGCAAGAAGGAAACGACACCTCTGGTCAACAGAACAAACTAAGGGGATACGGGGTGGATAAATGGTTAGCCAACCCGTGGAAGGTGAGACGGGGAGGGAAGGAAAGCTGGCTGGCTGGGGGGTTGTTTGCACTGTTCTCTCGGTGAAACAAAATGCCAAAAAAAGCCACCAATGTTAAGGTGGAAAAAAAACAATTTTCAGGTGCTAGCTTACATCTATAACACACACCTAAATCAGGGCGACATTCAAGATAGGAGAAAGTTCCAATTCTCTTATTCTTTCAGCTGACACAATTCATGGAAGTTGGCACAAATTTTTCCAGACTTTGGTCTAAAGTTATACTATTACGGAAAAGAAATAATCTTTGTTCTGCCACTGCTACAGTTTCTTAGCTGTGTAAATATCCTTCCTAATATTACCTCCACTTAAAATACATCCCTCTAACTGGCTTTGTTCCCAAAATGATGACCAAATAGTCGCTAAGAATTCTGCATTAGTGTGACAGGGATTAACACCTACACATGATGAAAATAAATTTGTTTATTCTGCGAGACAGAGCACCAATTTACTGCACACATTGACTTTCTAAATTCAAAGGAAATGGTCTAATTTATATGACAGAAGTAGAAAAACCTATCCAAGCAGAAATTACCAACTGAGTATCTTAAATAAACAAAATCCCTTACTGTTTCTGCTGTGGCTTCTCTCCAATTGTCTACCAGTTTAGTTTCTTGTTTTAACCAGTCCAGTTTTCAAAGTTGAGGTTTGGGGTGGTGGGATTTTTTTGCCCCCCCCTCCATGTTTACCATAAGTAAACTTAATAAACTCAGGGATCCTTGAATCAGTCTGAACACAATAAATCTTTCCTACTATTTTAGAGTACTTTCCTACTCTAAAGGAGCTAAACAAAGCCGTTCTCAGCTCAGAGAACAGGAGCCACCCATGAGGGCTACTGTGGATATTCAGGATGTTGGCAGGAATGGCCCCAAAAGTGAGCAGATCTCCAGGTTCCCAGGGTCCACATCACTGGTTGTGCTGGGGAATCAAAGCCTGTCTCTCATCACAGGAAACACTCAGTGAACCATCAGACACTGGTCCCACATGGTTATAACCTTTTCTGCACACACAGCTCCGTTCCTTATCTTCCTCATTTCTGCATCTCAGATTCTCCTCCTTCAAGGATGTTGAGCTCCTCCAAGTAGAACACTATTTAGCTCTTTTAAAGCAGGGTATTTCATACCTATGTACCCGAACAGATTCCATAATAATTCTGTACAGATAAAGTCAAAATGCCAGAAGATATTCAGCATTTGTGACAAAAATTCTCATGGTACATTCAGCCTAACTCATATTGGGGTACAAGCCAGCACATAACTGGCTTTAATGTCTTTTAGTTATAAATCAAACACCACAGCTATTGCAATGATCCTCTACCGAGCTTTCAGGGCTTCATGCTCAGGCTGCAAAAGCTGCAAAGGGGCAGATGAAGTACAATGATAAGGGCTTTTAATCCAGCTGAACAAACACTAAACCCCACAATCCCCATGGACTCTTCATATCTAGCATTTCACATAAAAATAGAAATTTAAATATAGAACAAGAACTTTCAACATTATGAAGGTGAGAAAAGTCATTCTTCAAGGAACAAAAATCAGTCCCTAACTGTAAGCAATCAGGGAAATAAATTTATTTTATACCTTAATATTGTAAGGATAGCCACACACCCTTTTGTGAGCAGGCCCCACATTTCCTCTGGCCATGCTCCAAGCGAGCTGGAAAGCACGTAACAATATTAGCCCAGCACTGAGCACTATCTAATGGTCCTTGTCTTCGAGGGAAAATTATCAGCTCAGTTCCAATGTGAGCTAACTCAGTAAGACAGCTTCCAACTCCAGAGTTCATCCACCTACAGTTGGCCCAGCCTCATCTGTCCCTGGACAGAGCTCTGATCCAGGTGACAGGTAGGAACTCCTGGAGAGAATCTTTTGACAGGAGCCAAAATTGCTGCCAACATACATATTGGTGATGGACAGGAATCATCTCAGCAACTCCAGGTGCCCAGTGCCTACTGCTTGGATGCTGCCAGGATCTAGAAATATAGGATAAATGCATTGCAACAGAGGATACTCCTGGATGGCAAATGTCTCCTCAGCCTCTCCAGTAAAACTATGCCTGAACCATGTAGCCAGAGTAATAGCCATTAGGAGCTGCCCACAGGTCTAATTCTGCGGTCACTCTCGCTCCCCTTTAAATCTGAACCTTCTCTCTCAACTTATACAACAAGATAAAATTGCGAGCTCCAGGAACGCACATTCCAGATTATTGGCTGCAATGCCAGGAAAGGTCATTCTGCACTTCAGAGAAAGGGCTTGGAGCATTTTGATAGAGTCTCCCACACCCTGCAGGGTGGATAGAAATGAAGGCTGCTCCCTTTTTACAGTTATTTTTTACTCTATTAGGATACCTTCTTGGCACCTTTTTTCTTTTCACATACAGTTTTCTTTTCAGGAAGAAACAGGTACCTGAAAGACACACAAAGGCTCCTAAGTTTAAGGTATCATTCTTTTGTATCCACATCACCACTAAGGCAAGTGGTTTTCTGTACCACAAGCTTCACACCATCAGGAAAGCAGATATCACCATAAATGTCAGTGCAAAGGAAGGCCAGCTGATCTTCAAAGCCTGGATACGATGCAATGCGTAGTTCAATAGTGTAGTTTAAGAGGCTGGCTCCTACATTGTGATTAAAAATCCTGGATAGTTGACCGACAGACTTAGAAAGAAAACATAGGATAGATTCAAGGTCAAACTCTTCTTCTTGCCAGGGTGGTGTAAGGCTTCCACACAGCAGCTGAGCATGGGGAAGAGTTGAGCTCCACAAGACTTCAAGAGAACAACACGGCAACACCACCACCTCCGATTCAAAGGTGTGTCAAAGTGCCCTGCAGAAAACCGGGCAGTTCCTAAAAGGCCCCAAGAGGAAACCTGCTGGGAGGATGTACGCTTAAGTCCTTCCACAATGCAGATTTTGCAGCCCTAAGAAAAAACAGTAGGGTTTGCAAATGTACTCCATTCAAACAATTAAAAGTAGTCATTTCTGGCATAACATTGTTCCTCAAACAACTGAAAGCATAAGCTTGCTAGATGTATTTATTTCCTGAGCTATACGGAAACAACAATCAAAACTTCTTTCTCCTGCCTGCAGCGAGCTGTTCTCTATGCTCAGTTATTTGTTTGCTCACTGGAATAAAAGCCCCGCTTCTCAACCCCAGTTTCTAACAGTTACGCTCACCATAAGCACTGGTTCCTATCCTCTTAACACCAGGATTGAGACTGAGATAGTCCTAGTCCGCACACACAAACGCAGGCAGACTGTAAAGGAGCCACACTCACCACTAGCACATGGTAGAGCATGGAAATAATAAATGACACATCAAAGACAGCTTCCCAGCTGTAGAAGATTCTCCTTTTTAATTCATCAGCTCATTCAACTGCCACATTACTTCGTTACAGTTCATATTCAATACAAAGTAATCACAAGTGTTTTACTGAACTAAATATGGAATAATTTGTAGCAATTTGATCCAGAAGACAATAATAAAGGCCTTAATATCGCCTTTTCTGTTATTAGAAAGCACTTTTATGATAAAAAAACCAAAGTTTCTTGACTTTCAGTAATTCACCATTTGGTCCTAATGTACTTAAACGGAAAAAATCCTTAGGGGTTTCAAAAAGCCTAAAATAGAGCAACATCTGCTAAAATTTAGGTGCAGCTGTTTAGTGAAGAGGTCCAATGCTAGAAAAACCAGTATTTAAAGTTCCCTCTGCAATCAATAAAACTTCCATTAAAAATGTCATGGAATAGGGTGAAGCATTTGCCCAGGTTCAAAGTGATACTTGTTTTGGTTTTTTAAAGCACTGACATCTTTCGGTCATCAAAACTTGGAGGGGGTTTTCAATTTAGTGTCACACAGCTGTTCCAGCCGAAGTCCAGCCAGGCCAAATTTCAACCAGGCCAAGGCTTGCTGCTTTTCCAAAGCAGAGTTGTTTCAGTTATAAGAATAAAGATCCCCAAAGCAGTTTAATTTTTGGTACAGGAGGCCTGCTGTATTTCCCACTTAGTAACTGCACGTCAGTGGTGAACAAAATGACTTTGTGTTAAGCCTATTACGAGCTTTAGGCTCTTTTTAACAAGTCTACACAGGTTTGTGTGCAAAGCATCTTACATGGTATCAAGACATTGTTTCCCTAGTTAGGGAAACCCCGAGTGATGTTTATGTAACAGACTAACCCATATGACACCAGCACAATTTTGGGCCAGGGACTGTAAATGTAGACTATTATAATCCTTAGCCATGGTGAGAGGGGTGTTGTCCCTCTAAGTTGATAATTTAATTTTTTAATTGAAGTTGAAATGAAAGGGACAAATTCCAGTTTTTCAGCAATAACATTAATCACTAAACCCATACCAGGTAGGTAACATTCCTGTTGAAAAGAACATGGACTGTTAAAATGAGAAAGTTCTATTTGTTACTGTACCCCAGAGCAATCTGAACATACAAAAAACCCACCAAAACTCACAGTAAAAACAAAATACGACACTCAAGCATGAAGCTCACATCTGCCTGCCTAATGCTGTCTAGTGCCTGTGAAAACAAAGCATATGATAAACTACCTTATATAAATTGGAGAACAGAGTTAAAGGGTTGATTTAACAAGGAAAACAAAGAAGAAGAGATATTACACCTTTTGTCAGTTACCCAAATCAACAGATCTAGAGCAAAGCTAGAGACTGTCACGTTTCAGACACTACAACCTCAATATTTCCTGTAGGGTTTGTACAGCTCCAAACACTTCACCAACATAATTTAAATAATGACAATAATGCAGTAGCATTGTTTTTTTAAGAACATGATTAAAACTTCAGTAGTCCTTTCTGTTTCTGATGGAAGAGGGAAAAGGAAGGATTAGAAATGTAATTCACAACCATGACACTGGTACACAGAACCACAAGCTGCTCAAAAGATTTAAGTGGTTCATGATTCATGGTAACTCTTGGGTTTGACATCCTGGTTGTATCACATCAAAAAACTCTAAAAAACATGCTTTCATCCTTCTCAGTTAGGAAACTAGATTTGTGCACAACAAGCCTACTAAGAGTAAATAAAATAATGCATAACAAAGCCAGCTGCAAGCTAGCTGTTGAGAAACTGTTTCTGAGTTGACAGTGACTTATATTTTCCAATCAGTCCCTGTGCCTTCCCTGACAGAGGCACAGACACAGCCTCTCTCCTCTGCCTTCTTTGCACATGGGTTAGAAGCACTTTGTGATACTAAGAAACATTTATGTTGCCTTCCAGTATTTTAGAAAAAAAATTGACAACAAAGTTAACTGTGTTTTGGGAACAGGCATGTACTTTTTATTTATCCTTCATAAAATATTTCTGCTTCCTATCAGATCCCCTCAAAGAAGCTGTGCAAGCATTAAAGAGCTAACTAAACTTTGAAACATGTTCTCTCCCACAAAAAAGACCCAAAACCAAGAACAAATCCCACACTCTGAGCTTTTAGGGAATTTACTGGTGTCTCTGTCAGAGCACAAGCAGTTCCTTTGAGCAAAATAGATTCTTCCAAAAGATAAAATGTTTGTCAAAGATGTATAGATATCAATATCTTTTGCTTTATATAGTCACTTGAAACATAGGCCCTCCTGGTTACTGCTGGGTATGGGGAAGAACAAGAGTTCTCTCATCTCAAGAGCTATACCCAGCAGTAACAGAGTTAACAGAACAACTTATGTATGAGGAACAACTTAAGCAGATGAGGACTATCTCTGAGACATCAGGGGAGCATGGGAAATTTGAAATCCCACGAGGCATAAAGGGAAGGGTCAGCTCCCATAAATTCCACAGCGTAAGAACTAGGAAACATCAGGTGAAACTTCAGGGGAAGCACTAAACACAACATAGAATTGGTAATTAACTACACACATATAATTGATTTCTAGAGCGTCTTGCTGCAAGGCCCTGTGGGTGCTTGTAGTTTACATAAGTTCAAAAAACAAGTAGATAAATTCATGTGGCTCAGGAAGGCTGCAAGCCACAGAGAGCTGATAGTGACATTCCTCAGAATCCCCTCTGTGTGCTTGCTCTGTCCCTGTGCTCACCCAGGTCTCCATCGCTGGCCTGCACTGGAGACAGCACATGAGCTCAAGGGACTTTTCATCTCTTCTAGTGCAGTCCCATGCTGATGGTTCTCCTTCAGGGAAAACCAGCGGAAAATGCAGAGAGCTGAAGATATTCAGGATAAAATATGTATTCCTTTGCTGACTAGTCAGATTAACAGCAATGGACTGAGGTAACAATTTTATTTTTATTTTGTAATTAGTTGGGTCAAAAGAAAATGGCTTGTCACAGTTAACCTTACTGCTGCACAATGCATGTCTGTGAGCGCAAACACTACCCAGAATATCCAAGTGACTTTTAAAAGACTTTTATGGATATTCCACTCTCAAAGGATGCTGGACGAGATCAATGGACGCCAACTGAGATCATTATGTATGACTTACCTTGCCCATTTCCTTCCCTTTCTGCCTTTGAGGCTCTTTTAGTGCACTGAATGTCTTTCTGGGGAATTTCATTTAATATCTTGGCAGCATACTCAATTCCTCCTGTCAGATCCTTGAGGCAGTCCTATAAATAAAGGGCAGAATGCTTTATTACTAGAGTCAGCAAAAGAATTGTGCACAATGATGTCCTTACTCATACCACACCGTTATTAAAACGTGCATACTGCTTCTGCGGTTCAGAGGCAAAGGGAGTCAAGCAATTGTAACTTAATGGCTTCAGTTCCCTCTTCTCCTGGATACACGTGTAACACTTTGTATTTTGAATTCTGCTCCACATGAGCTGCCATCTCTGCAGCCTCTACTTCTGTTCACTCACACCGGCCCACGTCTTGCATGAACACATACTCCATTTGTGTTTAATACTGATACATAATTAGTATCAACTGCAAACCGTGCGCTTCATGTCTGAGCAAGTGGCAGCCTGCTGGGACAGGCAGTGCTATGTGGAAGGTTAGAGCTCTGGACTCCTGATCCACCTTTGCATTTCCAGCCACCCCTTCCATGCAAGAGACGTGCAAGAAGTCACAGTGTCCCCATTCCACATCCACCAAAACTTCTACAGCCTCTTGCTGCAGAACAGTGGCCTCAAAACTTTGATCCAAAGTAGAACAGGAAGCAGCTCATTGATAAATATACTAATTTAAAATTAGTCTACTTCAAAAAGACTTCAAAGTACTTACTGGTGTTACAGAACAATCCATCCAGGGATGACTTACAAACACACATTGCAGCCAGACTCACGATTTTATCATGACGCTCATCCTATTTGTGTGCACTGTACTCATGGGCTTACACGAAAAGGAAGAGTTTTAGCATTTACTTCTTAAAAAAAAGAAGATATTTCTAACATGAGGAAAGCACTGAAATGGGACTAAACCCTACCATTTCACCATTCAGGAATGGTAATCCTATGGACAGTAATATCATAAACAGTTTTGAAGCGGGTAAAGTTGCTTAATGTATTTGCAGCATGATTCTCCCTGAGTATTATAAGTACTGTCATTTTCCTATTTTAAGTGATTAAATAGTGTTTATTAAAAATGTAGTAATTGATGTTGTGTGGTAACAAATCTGCAAGAAAGCAGAGAGTCCAAAAAGCATCAGCAGCATCTTATTCAGGTGCAGCAACTTTAAGGCAAACACATTTACCCTTCGAGCAGCTCATCACCTTTCCCACATACTCATCTCCCATGGGGAAAAAAAAAAAGCTAGAAGGAGGAGTATCCTCAATACTCTGGGGAAGGGCTGAATTAAGAAATTAATTTCAAAGTAGTTTATATTATTTAAGGCTTATAAAACTTCAGCAAAGCATGAACTGCAACGCCATGCAGCAAATGCTCCGGATTCATCACCAGCAGCCTCTTCTGGGAGAGAGAAGGAAAGGAGACTTGCTCCACTCCAATGAGATTTTGCGAAGTTAATCCTTGCCACATGCAAGGAATGCAGCAATTGTCAAATTTGGTTCATTTTATAACTTAAATTTCACCCAAAGCACAGCCTTTTAGAACGGGAAGAAATTCCACTAGGCCACCTTCTTCTGATGGAAAATACCCAGAAAGGAATGAACTATCGCTACACACACAGCCAGCCTGCACGCACCTCTCCCTTTCTCGCCCATTCCAGTTCCAGTTGCCAGTAAACTGCATGTCAAGAGTTACTCTTACCCTTGCCTCCTCACTAAAATTGTTAAACTGATGCCCTACAACTGGATTTTGTGGGAGAAAAAACAGATTCGACCGAGAATAATTTCTGATTGTGGACTTGGGCTTCTGCTCACAGTAACTCTTAACCATGGAGCAGTGGGAATGCCTGCTGGTGGGGAGGGGAGTGGAAAAAAAGTCTTCTTAAAAAGGTGTTTGAAAAGATGGACCTTCCAAAAGTCCTACAAACCATCTTTTCTTAGAGCTACCCTGAATTACTATAGCAGCACTTCTACCTAAAAGGAAAACGAATGATGTCTCCTCCATTTACACCCAGTGTCTTTCTGGATTTCAGTATAATTGCTCCTCTTGGGCCGAGATGACTCAGTTCCACATACCTTCCACGCAAGGAGGCCATGAAAGACAAAACATTAGTATGACTTTCACTTTGGTCCACCTCCAGCAATAGTTACCAGTCAGCTCTTACTGCAAATCTAACAAATAAAACTTATTTCTCAAATCTGATATTAAAGTATACTTCCTCTATTATGAAAATGCTTACGTAAGGCAGAACAAAGGTGTCAAATAGCAGAAATACTGCTGTGCTAGGGTCTTAGTGGCACACATCAGCATGACTCCACTAGGCCTTATTCACTGTTACTCTATAAAGCACATTCTGTTCAGATCAGTCATTGATTTTCTCAGTACACACCGCAACATTCAACCCCTAAATTTTTAATAAGTAGGTTTCCATAAGGACTGCAGTTTTAATAGAACTTCACTGAAGTGTAGTAACACAGTTTAAGTAGGCTCCACTTAGACACAGGGGCAGGTTTTGTCACACAGAGCCATGGGGAACACTAACGTAGTAAGCGCTGTGAGCAGTAATGCGCTTTCATCCACACCAACGCCAGAATCAAAAGAATTTGTGATTATTTTAGGAATGCAAATAGCAGCTGCCATCCATTAACACAAATCAAAATGTGGGAAAATAAAAAGCACCATTACACATGGTTTCTAATTATTACAAGTCACACAGTAAACCTGCATAAAAGTGACATCATTATTTGAACTGCATCCAGATTAGTTTCATGTCTCTTATGTAGCTCTGTAGAAAAAAAAAAAAGAAAAAAAAAGGGGAATGAACTGTAAATTTCAGAGCAAAAAGAAAGATCTTTTGACTGGCCATCTGTTGATGGCACATGAAAACTCATGATTTCCATTTATCTTGACAACAGCAACAGAAAGAGTGTCTAAGGTCTCAAGAAAAAAACCAGTTTGTAAAATGACTTCTTTAGATTTGTCTGAAACACCAGAAAATAACATAGCTGCATCAACATAAATTATGTATCAAAACCAATTCAAAGATTCATTTAGCAACTGACAAATGCAAATATTAAATATGAAAAAGTAGGATGCTCACACAGTTCTAATATGTATTTTTTTCTTATATACAAACACAATTCATATATAGAGATATATATATATATATATATATACTTTCATAGTGAAGAATTAAACCAGCAGTGTGGGGTGGGCTGCCTTTCAGACATATTAAGTAAAAAAGAAAACCATTTAAAATCATATGCATGTATTTTTAAACACAAGAATGCAAAATATTCCTCACTGCCTTTGGAACAGGTATCAATGTCAAACTCGGGGCTGGAATGTCATCGCTGCTGGCAGGGCACTACTGCGAGGACACTCATGGATGCAGTGGTCCCACTGACACCATCAGGTGTTGTTTATGCATGATCCAAGTCTAGATGTCAAGGCAAAACAGAAGGAGCCAGCAGGGAATATACCACAGAAGAAAGCAGTAAGAAGAGGATTAGCTACAGAGATACCAATAAAAAAAAATATTTTTTCCCTTCTCTTTCAAAGGGGAACTTAACTACAAAACTAGATCCTACCGTAAACAGGAACGATCCTGATATAAGAGAGTTGACATTTAGGCCCTAAACACACTGAAGAGAGACTTAAAATTAGACACACTTTCCTACAATATTCATATTTAGAACCTAAAAAAAAAAAATTAACCCCAGTCTTTAAACCAAATTTTGCTATTTTCTTTTAAAACATGGGCCCTTTTGCAAGAGAAAGCCAACACAAAACGTATGCATTGAAATAATTCTCATTTTTTTAAAAATGAGCTTATCTGCACATTACTTCTACTTTTAAAATCTGTACTCGCCTTTCACTTGAACCACAGTTTTCTCCTTAAAGCTGCTCTAACTCATTAAAAAAGACTAGCTATCTCTGAAACTCTTCTCAGAAAGCATTCCAGTACTTTCCCAGAGGCTTATTCTTTCACCGCACAAAGCACCAAAACCCTCAGTGCCAAAACTCTCTCTGCTTTCTGGGCTAGATGCATCAATGTGCAAAGCAGTTCCACTGCTGAGGAATCAGACCACATTTCAGGAGATCTGGATTCCAACTTCTTATTTTCCCTAGACTTGCGCTCCTAGGGGAGCTGCAGTAAATTACTTGATTTCTCCTGGAAAGCTTCCCGTGCGTGGATAACAAATGTATTTATTTGCTTCCCTGCTGTACCTGCTGTTTTGGATTTCAAGGTGTGCAGATTTTAAAACTACATTTGTGCAGCACTCTCGGATCCGGATCCTGTTTGATTCCCACTAACATGTGCTAATAACAAAGTGTGTAAAAAGCCGTACTAGTTAAAAGAGGATTGTGTTAGATGCGCATCTGGGTTTACACCTGCGGCAGAACCATCACTTTTCAGATCCGGATGCAAAACCGGAGCATGGCATACGACAGCTAAAACAACAGGTCACACTGCAGGCACGGCTTTCCTCTCCTCTGAATGTGTAGGATATCAAACAAGGAAGCAGAGTGCTGGACCTCTATGAAAAGGTTACAAAATTGTTTAATCCTAAAAGTTATTCTACTAGATTGCCCCAAACAATAAATATACATTCACCGGTCTAGTCGAGGACACCACATCACATTTCTATGAAGATTCAAGTCACAAGATTACTGTAAACATCCTTCACTCTTTGGTAAAACACAGCAATACATTTCACTTGACCAATTTCCACTTAGCAAGACCACATTAACCTTCCATAATTATGAAATATACATTGACAAACAGAAGAGACAAAACTAGCCTCAGTGCAAGGCGCACGTTCGCTGTAATAAAGTACCATCAGCCATTGAATCTGGCCAGAGAACAACTGGTTGAATTATTTGTACAAAACCAGTGCCATCCTGGGACACTTTCAGCTCCCCCTTTGTTAAAATTCACAAGAGTCCTCATTAAAGAGATGAAGGTGCATTAAATGAAGGCAGAAATTAGAGCTAATTTTAAATATGCACCGGTTTAACAGAACCTTGTAATCTGCTCAGGTGCATTACACTTGTGATTTCCTTAATGTTTCTTTAATGATTTTGGAAGGTAATTCTCTGTTGCATTGCAAACCAGTTTTGTTCAGACACATTCAAGTTTTCCCACAGTGGAGTAAGCAAGTTATCAAGAGAACTAATTAGCTTGACCTTCTGTTTGCCCAGTAATGAGAAATGCATCAAACAGGTCTCTCTTTTCATGTCTGAGTCCGTCAATTAAAGCTCAGGCTTTCTAGTCATCGCACTGTCCTCAGGAATATTTACCACAAGCACAGGCAATATAAGCAGTGCCCTTACCCACTCACCTCTTCACACTACCAGGTAATAGCTTTGAGTTTTCTTCAGTGGAGGAAAACAACAGCCATAAATGAAACTTCCTTCGCAGAAGCCGGATAAAATCCTTCTGGAGTCAGAGTTCCTCAGGCAAATTAAAAGCTACAGACTCAGACACTAATGGACCCTACAAGCAAGAACCACTCTCAGAAGACTAACTATATCCTGATTTTTTAGGAAATTCAGGAATCGCTACATTCAAATAAACTCTAGTTCCTGATTTCTCTAGCACTCTAATAGCACATTTTTGCACATATAAGCCTTTACATCCAATCTCCTTTCACAAAGAAAGGAAGTCAGGAGATAAACCACCAGAATCAAAGGCAAAGACCTGAGGACTAACAGGAGCAGTGACTCCAATGTAAATTATCCCTCAGGTTACTCAGACAAGCTTATAACAGGCAAGGTTACAGGGGAATGACAGAGAATGACTTGAGAAAGGTTATTTTGGAGAGGAAATAAGGTGGTGTCTGCCTTTTTTCTACTTTAGGATAACCCAAAAGTCACATATGTGAAATTCCAGCAATTTTTGCAAGAACCCTATATGATCACAGAAAATGGATATAAGACCTAATATAAGGCCTTAGCTTTCCATTCAACAGCCTCAGATCTAAACCTTCGTGACATCTTCCAAACATACTTTTGCAAACAAACCCAAAAAGACTTGTAACAGACCTTGTCAGTTCCTCTGCTTAAGGAAACTTCTAGGTCTGCTGCGTTCCAAATTCTCTTCCCGTTTGATACTGGGTATGCAACACACTCCAGTTCCGCAGCCCTGATTGCTCTCTCCGTAAGCATGCAGTTGAACTGCAGAGAAGGCAAGGACCAGCTCTCCAAAGAGACTGGTTTCTTGCAAGGAAGAGCATCACAGACTACTAACCCATTTTGGGTTAACCATGAATTTTGAGTATTCCATATGCAAGAGATTTCCCTAAATGCCATGCCACACACAGGAATATCACCCTCTTTTCATCCCTCATTTCTCTACAGTTTTGAGCTGACTTTTGACTGATCTTGTAGTATGCATTAATATGTTTTAAACATGTCCCACGAGATGTCCCTTGGAAATAGAAAGGCTGCAAGAAGCTTAGTGGCGGACTCATGAGGCCGAGAAGAAAGACACTGTGCTATTCCCAAGGCAGGCCTGAGCACGTGCCCAAGTGGGGCCTTGTGGGAAGTCCCAGATGAAAACAGATGATGTTCAGGACTGCGCTTCCAGGCTTAGACACCTGAATTCTGCCTACACCCCACTGTCAGCACCTTAAAGCTTTTAGGGACCGCTTCTCAAGCGATTCCTAATGTTCTCAGTCCCAACCCTGATCCTATTCTACTTGACAAAACTAGCCCACTTCTATAGCTTTGCACCACTTTACTTCCTGAAAGAAACAAGGTTGATCATAAATCACTTCAGTTCCAAGCAGCTTTTGGCAGGACTCAGACTTAGCTGATCAGAGATTATTTGCTGAGCAGTAAGAATACACCGGACTTCGGACAATAACATCAGGCACCAGAACTCAACTGGTGTTCAATCAGCTGAATTAGGAGCGACGTCTTGTGGGTAGAGCAAACTGAGTCTCCTTCTTCATTCTGCCTTAGAACATGCTTTTAAACCTCAGGGAGGCCATCAGCTCCTCTATTTGACCATTTTTCCAGCTGATAAATGGAGATAAATATAATCTCTGTTATAGCATGCTTTGAGAACTACAAAATAGTAAGATTATGTTAGTACTTAGGGGCAATCAGCACCTCACAGTAGATGACAGTCCTTCAAAGCACTGGCAAAGAACCACTGCACTTCAATTTTAAAACAAAACAAGGACAGGTAATTAGCAAAGAGAGTAGCTGCCAGCCAGGCACTCATTTTCTCAGTCACTTTTATATAACCATCATGAAATCTGTTGGTCCAAGTTCCCTGTTCTATTAATTTTCAAAATGAGAGCAGACCCCATCATTTGCTCTCTTGGGCATCGTGCCACCCAAGAGCTGCTGCTCAGGGTCCACAGCAGAAGACACTACAAAGTCAGAAGCAACCCTGAGCCCTTAAACATTTTTTTTTTCTCACGTCAAAATATGAAAACCAGAATTCCTTTACCTTACAATAAATGAGGAAAAACAAAGCTCAGAAGAATATTCTA
Organism: Limnodromus scolopaceus; assembly: GCA_028565335.1. Lineage (NCBI taxonomy): Eukaryota > Metazoa > Chordata > Aves > Charadriiformes > Scolopacidae > Limnodromus > Limnodromus scolopaceus. Next base: position 3,034,053 of record JAOXNO010000007.1, read on the forward strand.
GTTTTATAATTAGACTATCTAAGAGAAACATGTTACAAGGGCACCTGTCAACATGAAGCAGCCTTCTCCCTCATGGACATTATCCACATCATCTAATGAGAACAGACAAGCAGGACGGGTAGGTCAGCACAGTGGTAGCCGCCGTGTTTGATAGGCAACTGCGCTCACGTGGCATCGTGCGAGTTAGCATGAGACAGACCAAAGGGAAATGTGCCTTTCACAGTACTCGCCCATTTAAAACTAGAAACTACTTTGCAGTATTTATACGATGTGGGAAGGAAACAAAATAGAAACTGGAAACAATTTTAAGATTATAGTACCCATAACGTTAGCTGCATAATCGAATGGCAAAACTAACTCATTTATTACATCAGTATTTCTTTCTTAGTGCCATAAATTAAGCATATTTTTTGGCAGTTCTCCCTTGCCAGGAACAATTCTTTTATTCATGAACCTGCTCATTTTAAGGGCTGAGTCTTTAGAGCCCATTAGAAAAACATCATCAACACATTTGGGTTTTTTTAATGCAAGGAAAGAAACGTTAAGCAAGCTGCCATTCCCATTTTTCAAAATAAATCTGTTCTTCTCTCCCACAGTTATATACCAGTACATAAAACATTGATTTCAGCAGAGTTACTTCTGATTTACATGGCTGTGGAAGCAGAGTCACAAACCATAGCATACGTAAAGATATTTCTGTAGAGCGTCCTTATGCTGCTGAGTCGGCATGCATCTAACCCAGGACAGCAGAGGAATTTAAAGTGCTATTATGCTGCAAAAGGAGAACGTGCCTTGCTTCCTAGGCTAAGGATTATTATTCATATTGCCACAGTGCCCCGAGAGCAAGACCTTAGGTGCTAGTTGCTGTACATATCTCAAGACAGAGCATTTTCTGAATATTTACAACCTAAACAGATAACAGCAAAACTAGAGAGAGGAAGCTGAGAGAGAAACCTCCACCAGAGCTTCCTCAAGGTCTCCTCGAGTGCCTGTGACAGGCGTAAGTGCAGCTCAGGGCCGCAGCACCATATTTCTTCCCCACTTGGACTCCCTCTGAACAGGACAGTGCTTTGTGCTACAACTTGGTATCATCCTTCTGAACTACAACACAGATACAGCCTTTTTTTTTTTTTAGCATAACACATTAAACATCTCATATTTTAATCTTTTCACATATTTATGGGGACATGACCTTAATGAAAAAATAGTTCTTTGCATTTGGAAGTACATACATATGAGTACATGTTGGTATTTTAGCTCTCTTCTAATACAAACGGGGAAGGGTGGTGGAAATCAAAGACGCATACTATTATTTGAAGGTCTGGATCAAAAAAATAAAAAGGTAGTTTTCTTCATGGTGATTTTACAATCTTTCTGTATGTAAGTGGCTTTCCTGCGGACAGGAATTCTTTATCTGCAAGTCCTTGGGTCAAACGGATTCAATGAGGCATTGTAATTTATCACATATGTTTAAAAAGCAATTTTGTAGGTATTCATGGAGCTCCTACCCAAAAAACACACACACTCCAGTTGGTTAGGCACATTATTAAAACATCTAGCTCCAGTGCTTCCATTACTTATTGACTTTACACCAACCAAAATTTATTATCACTATTTGTTCATGACTTACGTGTCTTTACCAAAAAAATACAAGCATAAATAATTCAGTTTTCATTTCATGCTAACAGTACATTAATTTATCCATCAATTAGTCACAGATGAAAAGCAGAAGAAAAATATTCTTTAGCACTCCCAGTGCCAGATTTCAACCTGAAATAAAACAGTTCTCAGACATCTCAGAGGCTACATATTTTAACAGGTGCCATCATGTTTGGCAGCAGCCTTAGCATCAAAGGTGGCACTTGCATTCATACTGTCCAGCACAATCCAAATTTCCACTTCCAATAACACAATAAAGATATATCCTCTCACCTCCTCCTCTTTCCCTCTTTATTGTGCAGGCCAAGTCTGGTTTGTCTTGCATAAAGCTAGGAGCAAAGCGAGTGTGGAAATGCCAGCTGGCTGAGAGCTTGCACCAAGAATACAGGTTGCTTAAAAACAGACATTCCCTTCAAGTCTAGCGAATACCTAGCATCAGGGCACTGGCAACCCATCTACTGCATTCTCTCTGTATGACAGATTTTTCATGTGTCAATGGCTGTATTAAACATAAATATTTCAATTAGGAGGTAATGCACTCCACCCCGTGAGATGTTGGAGTTGGGAGTCTGTGTCCAGCTGGACATTGGACCAGCTATAGGCTCCAGTCTTTTGCTTACATTGGACACTGGACTGCAGTTCTTTAGTGGCAGTGGATCTCTGTATGTGTTCTGTGCAATGCCCCGAGCAATGAATGTCCAAGTTCCACTGGAATCTCAAGGTGCCAAAAGTACCAGTGTCACACAAATAACAAACTAGACTTTAGGCTGAGAACAGTCTACTAAACCATGAATTTTGTTACAAATTTTAGCAGTTTGTAGCTCAGAGACTGCCTTTTCTAATACAGTTAGCTGATGCGTAGAACACTTCAGCTTTGTGTTCCACAACTCTTATTCTGGACAAAGACTCTTTTTTCATTATCTCCTGCCTGATTTATGTTTACATATATGTACAACAGAAACCCATGTTACCCTTTTGTAATTAGACACTGTGCAGCCACCTGCCAGACTGTCTGTGCTCCAACAACTCAGCATGTGCTTGTATAACCAAGGCACAGAAATCACTGGAATGCTGCACGGGGTGACAAACTGCAGTAAATATCTTACAGGGAGGCAGTCTGTTTGCTTACATCTAGGATATAAAACTCTACATGCTACTCAAAAAAAACAATACCTAGTGGCAGAAGAGATGAACAGACAGCCAATGTTCTTCTCCTTCCTTGGTATTTTCTAGACTTGTTTTCTACCTTATTTTACCTGGGCTATAACTTCTGAAAAATCTATTTTTCAGTCTTTGGGCACTGTGAATGTATCATCACTCTGTGTGGGTGTTTACATCCATATTTTATAAATAATAAACAGTGAAACCAAATACAATTTTCCAAACTGATCTTTGATATGGAAGTGCTCAGCTTGAGGACCATTAGAGTGGTCTCATTTTCAGCAGCCCACCTAAATCTCTTATCAGACTAGAGACCACTTAGCTTTAACATTACTGCCGTGTTCGAGTAACAGTTACACCCCATATGCAAACACATTCACTCCACCCCTCCAACTACTGCACTTCCACATGAGGGATCTTATCAGCCCTGTAGCAAAAAGGGCATTGTCCTTTGTCACATCCATTTTCATTATTCATCTATCAATCCATTCAAAGACCGAGTTCTTTTTATAGATGAAAATAACCCCTTTTTTCTGGCTGAAGAGTGGATAGCCTACCTAGGACACTAACAGAAAAACCTCAACTTATCTACCATATGAAAGTGGTTTGTCTTCATAAAACAGTCCCAGTTCAATGGATGGCCCCAAGATCCATTTTCTCTATTGTGCTTCTAACTAGTCAAGTCTGAGGGTGCAAAGCACATCTGAACGTGGCAACAACAAAGCTCGAAGAGGAGAGGAGGCTAAGACAGATTGCACACTTAAAAGAAAAATAAATAACAAATAGCTATTTACAATACCTCCTGTACAATAACTGCAACCAATCACATACACATTCCCCTCAGTAACTGCTGTTCCCCAATGCAGCTTCAACAGCTTTCAGTACTGGCTGGTAAGCCCCTGGCATCTCCTTCCCTAGCTCAGGCAAACCCTAACCCAAATAACTCTTCAGCTCTTCCATGTGGATCCAATGATTTCTCCTCATCAACAGTATTTCCATATTCTTTAGCACAGAAAATCATGGATAAATATTGAACTGGAAAAGAAAACTTTGTTAAAGAAAACAGATAGACCTAAATATAACCTCACTGACAAGTACTTGGATCATACACAATTTGGAAGTGATGTGCCACTCCAACACAGCCTTTGTAATAAAATACATGCAAGACAAAAGTAAAAGCTCTCTCCCGTGACAAGGTTCATGAAGGCTCTCACCTGCTCCTTTGAAAACACAACTAAACAAGCATGGAAGAAGGTGATCAGCACCTCATCCAGCACACGTGAAGACTTTGTTTCTGTATAATTACATAAACCCTGAAGGACTGCAAGTACTGGCAGCATCACCACAGCCAACGAAATGTTCCCAGGGCTTTAAAAGACAACCAACCAGACAGGCAGGACACCAGCTACAGGGTATTGTTAAAACTTGAGTAATAAGCTCCAGGAAGACGACAAGCTCAAAGGTATTAAGATGACAGTTTTAGACACAGCCATTATTCAAATAGCTTTCTGCCACTGAGGGAAATTTATTAGAACTTCCAGTGTGATGGTAGCAATATGTAAATTGGACTGCTCGAATGAGGATAGACGGTGTCGATGTGTGGTACGAGTCACCAACTGAAAATTGGAAGTAGGGATGAAAAAGCAATGCGATTACTGTGGTCAAGCGATCTGAAGGCCTGAAGGTTTAACAGATTGAGCAGGATGTACTAGATCAAAAAAACCCTCTAGAATATAGTTGCTCAAAAATAAAGTGTCCGTCTTAAATAGTGAACTATGGAATACAGTATATCAAAACCAGGTTATTATAGAGACAGATACACAAAGAAGTCAGAAAAAACAGATGAGACTTATGGTCAACATAATACAGATTCCACAAGCAGTAAAATGTAGATGGAAAAATTTATGAAACTATCAGATTCATGTTCCTAAATAGTGACTGTTTCAACAATATTGCTGCTCAAATGTACATAGTCATTAAAAAAGAGCAAGTGATCATTTGAGACAAACAGGCAGGCAATGTTAGCCAGACAGATCATTGAGCTCCTCTTTTAAAATAGCTTTTTCCTTTTTAATATTCTATAAGGAAAAAGAGCAGAGTTCTCTTACAAAGCAAGTCCACCTTCATTTTAGTAAAAGTTAAGATCTACAGCGTGAGAAAGCTTTGCTTAATGTCTTTCAAATTTTAATGGGGATGAAATACATGGAGTCATACCCATCAGGGACTATCAGATCCTCTCATGATATTAGTCAGACACCTTAACAAACCTCTATTTTCATGAAGTGCCAAACCTTCTTGCCTTCAAAACAGCCTCAAAAATCACCTCTGCTATCTTGTCCCTGTATCGGCATCTGACCTCACACACAAGACGAGCACTGACCACCACTGTTGTGCCTGCAGATGAACAGGAATCACACTGAACACAAGCTGCCACAAAGCTACATGCGGAACTGGGCAGATCCTTAACTGCACAGGTACTTAAAGACACCCAAGAGCCAGGCAACTGTAACCACAAGGAAAATGCATTGCAATAATTCAGTGGCAGGAGCTAAACAGATATTGTACAGACTACAACACACAGTGTCACTCTAGGGGCAAAAATAAATCTTAAAGTGGAAGAGGCATGCTATCAAGTCACCTCCATCAACAAAAGAACCACCAGATTTTAAGGTATGGTGACAAAATAGACACATCTCAGCAGTTACTCCATGACCAGGACTCCATTTCTGCTGGACACTTCTCTCATCATCTAGGTCACATTTCAGCTGGCCACTTTCAATCCATGTATATGTGTCAACAGCACACGGATCCAGCAAAATAAATGGAGGTTTACAGCATCCAAATATGCTTCTGTTCAGATCACTGATAGCCTTGAGCAACAGGGATGCCAACACAGGTTTCTATCCTACCACAGGAGAGTTAACCCGCAAGGCAGATGAGCAACCACATAGAAACTTCCAAGTTCTCAAAGAATGAAAAACAGAGACTCTTGAGGGCATCCAACCCATCCTTGCCAGCACCCAACAGACAAATCACTTTCCTGTCACTGGCACCAAGATCAAGGCTGCAGGCTGAGAATCAGCACGGACACCTGGTCTGTGTCCACAGCAGAAACGGGCATATGCACCACGAACCTCTCTGGCATGCTCAGCATCCACCTGGATCCACTACAGGCAGAGAGAAGCTTGAATAATCTTCCTGCAGTGACTCGCTGAACAGCTATTCACGATATAGTGACAGTGACCCCTGTGCAGTAAATAACATATTTCCTTAAGATGAGAACAAGATATCTTTTGGAATAAAGCTGGCACTGCACTTTAAAATGCTGTGTCTAAACACGGAAAGCTATTGAGACTTCTGAATTACTGTGTGATAAAAAAAAATCCTATGCAACAGGGAAATATTCATTTCAGTCTAAGATCTTAAGCTGGAAAACAGGGGATATAGTTATAGCATCTGTGTATTCTTTGAACTGCAACTAGCAAATTCTGAAAGCTGGTACTTAGTTATCTGGTACCTTGTTCCACCTTCCAGTAAGAGCAGAGGGTTTATTCTGGATATGTACCAGATTCAGTCCTCAATGGCTCTGACTCACAGAAGCATGTAAAAGCAGTAATAATATGGAAAGACTCCCAAGAAAGATCAAGCAGGATCTGCTAGGGCCCAGAAGGAGAGAAGCTGCTGTCTTGGGAGAAAAAAAATATATATATAAACACCAGAGTATCTGTTGGTATCCCTATAAAAAGACAAAGACTTCAAGATGCAAAAACACACACTTTTGCAAATGGTTTGCAACACCGTTTTCCTGCATTAACAAAAAAGGGTGTTTTTAAGGTACTTCCCACAAAGCTGACTAAAAGAAAAGGAACTTTGCAGTATCTTCTGCTGAAAACCGAAAGGAGACTAAACGTCCTGGTGACTTGCACAAGCCCGAATAAATCAATTACAGTAGTTAACTACTTTCCAGGGCTTCTTCATACAGACATAAGAGAATTAAATCCAGACTAGGATACTGTGATTCAAGAAAGCTATTCCTGGAGTTAATATTTCATAGTAACATTTGGCATAGTGAACCTCAGCACGGTGCAGGTTGAGAAAGTAACTTGTTCTGTAGATAGGTTCCTGTGAGGGCCATATTCACACAGCCAAAATTACGCTCAACTCCCTGTACTTTGTATTTTCTAAAAAGCAGACTGTGGTTTAATAACATATCTCAGTCCCATTAGTTGTTCTTATCAGTTGTTGTTCCATCAGTGGCTCTGTCACCACTGACAAAACACAAGGAACTTGAAGTGATTTTAACCCATCTCTAATGAAGTTACATGATGGGACTTCTAGGATCATATTCCAATGGGCACTGACGACTGTACTACTGCCTACCTGCCCTTCTCCAGGCTTCAACAAGTGCTTTTTTTTTTTTTTAACGATTTCTCTGAATCCCTGTCATCAAAAAGAAAGCAGCATCATATTCCCTTTAGAGCACAATTAAGCAGAGCCTGTACCCTCCCAATGCTGAGATCTCAGCAGTGAATCTCCAGAAATATCACAGTAGAGTCTTATCTGTTGCATCCAAGGGCTGAATAGGGGAAAACTAGTAATAAGAAGCAGCACCTTCAGCTTCAATCAGCAGCACATTCCACGATCGCAAATTGCTACTGTGTACGAAGAAAGATCTGAAATGCAAATGATCAAGAGGCCATTAGAGACATTAAAGATTTAGCAGACGTATGTTCATCTTGTTTTTATTGGGGGGGAGGGGGGAACAGAGGCATTAATTCCAAAGAAATAGATAATGAAATACAGTTACCATATTCAGCCTTTCACAGAATAGTTATGTGTGTCATTAAAAGCACACTGGCTGTCCAATCTTTAATGTTTCACGTGGGGGAAAAAAATATTTTAAATAAATATTCCCCATTCAGCTCTAATGACTTATTTACATCAATAATATCGCTTATAGGATAGAAAGCTACCCCAGAGCTGTCTCATTGCAGGCTAACCTTCAAATGACCTTCCATTCAATTTGGACCAGCCACACACTCTCCTCAGAGGGAAAGAGCCTCCAAGATTCTTTTGCTGCCTGCACTAGCATAGCATCAGGATGGAACAGGTGATCTTGCCATTTGAATTCTCCAAAGCCAAAAAAGGATTTAAACCTATTCTTCTTCAAAGGGCATTCCTGACATTTACTGCTGCAAAGACATAAAAATAATCCTTATTCATAAAGCCGCTCAACAAATACCTATTCATATGTGTGAACAACTGGAAGAATTTTCTTGGGATTCCTTTAATTTCCATATCTAGTCATCTTCATCATCAGTGTCATGAAGGTTAAAAACCCTACTTTTCAACTAAAATTGGACCTAGAAGCTTCTGTTTTCAGTCTGCAGGCTTTGGGACTGTCACAGTCACATCATGTTATTTCCACCAAAACAGCTGGAGGTTTCCAGTGTAGGAAGCAATTATTATGAAAAGTGTCAATGTGTCATTCTGCCCAAGTCAAATATTTAGCTTCACGTTATAGCATTTGACAAGTATCCAGCTCTTAGACTCCACCAAGAAAACGGGAAGAGTCACAAGAGAAAAGAACAGTTTACCCACAGCTACGCAAGCGGATTTTGACATTGCTGACTGATGCCACAGTTGTGGTGCATTTCTAGAATTTAATTGCTTTGGCGGAAGGCAGGCTCAGGTCTGTATGCATGAACGAACACGCTGTTTGCCTCGACCCAACAGTGCATATACAAAAGGTGTCAGTCTAAAACAACATGCTAAATAATTACACGGTCAATAAGTGGTGCAAGCATTTTAGGAGGTGATAGTCACAACCCGGGGGGAAGGATAGGGGGATGACACACAAGAGAAAGTATCCTGTCTGTCAAATGCACAACAAAAACTGAGTTACTCTGTGATACCTTTCAGGCCAAAAAAGGTTTAAGTTAACCACAGTGCTAGGTACAGAGGACCACACACATGCCTGAAGCTTCCTGGCATGGTGTCTTCCCAGCCTATGTCCAACATTGTGGTTGTAACCTCATGCAGGTATCTCTAATAGCATATGGTATATCTACTAGCTTAATCCATCCAGTTTAACAGTTGTATTAGTCAACAATAAAGCACAAACAAAAGGTAGTAACAAGCCAGCAACCTGGCTACACATTCCCAAGAGCGAGCAGAGGTGTCCTCCTCTCCATCCTCCCTCCGTTTGCTAGCTAGTAGAAACCTTCAGCTCCCTGACCGTCCTTCAGAGGCGCAGACATAACCCTGGTGGGTTTTCCTCCAGAGAAAGCAGTGCAGCCAGTGCTGTGCGACCAGGGAAGCCTTGGCTCATGCCAAAGTCAGTACATCCCAATGAAGAGTCCTCTGCTTCATGGTCTCAGCCTATGGACTCAGCCCTGGTCCAAAACACAAAGCTCTGTCGATGGCCGTGCTTTCAGGAACACGCATAAGTCACACCAACACCAAAGAACAAAGCCCACAGGTAGCAAAAACCACTCCAACAGCTTGGAGTGCCAGTATCTCTTTCTCCCATTACGCTTTGGCACCATAAGGATGACGCTATTAATTTTGAAAGTATTGTGAAATTTGTGAAAGTATTTGGAGGGGAGGCAAAAAAAAAAAAAAAAGGGGTGGGTGGGGAGGAACTTTACCAAAAAGCACTTCAATACTTCTAAGCTGCAGTCAAGACAAGGAAGTGATACAAAACATATGAGATCCCGAATCCCAACTCTGCTCAGAGCGGGAATCTCCTGTTCATACAGTATATTCTCCAGCTACGCATGGTATATTAAATTAATGGAAACTCTGAGCTTTAGCATATGTTTAATAGCTACAGTCTGCTTTTTTGAGCAATGATATGACTTTTTTACTGTATACAAAAAAACACATATGGATGCATTTATGTATGTCAAAAATACCCATGCAGACTTTGATATTACTCAACACCACATATTGTCCATGGTCAAAGAGTGCTTTAGGCTGTATTAAGCAACACAGAAGTAAGCTGCTATAAGAAATGGCCCAGTTTCTAAGAACCTAGCAAAATCTTGAAAAATAAGAAAAATCTCTAGTCAGTCAGGAGAAAGATGTTCTTCCACAATTAACCTGAGTCCAATAAGCCTTTGCTCCTCCCACAGTAGGCCAAAATACCATTTTACAACCCAGACCCCTCACAAAGGTCTAAAGGGCTGTGGGACACAGCAGGACAAGGGGAAATTTTTCAGTTGTGTTTCATTCTGCAAACTAAGTGTCACTAACCAGCCTTGGCCACATTCGGCTAACCCTTGGTGACAAGCCCCAAGGCATGAAACCCAAGGCTAATCCTCAACATCTGTGTAGTGTTCAAGGCCAGGCTGGAAAGGGCTTTGAGCAACCTGCTCTAGTGGGAGGCGTCCCTGCCCATGGCAGGGGGGTTGGAACTAGATGATTTTTAAGGTCCCTTCCAACCCAAAACATTCTATGATTCTGTGATTCTATTTGCACATTTGGAAGGTGCTACATATTGAAATACAGCAAGAACTTAATGTTGCTGTTAGTGCACATAAATAACTGTGGAAATATAATTGCTTACTCAGAAGATTAATCAGACAGACACAGGCAAATCACAGATGCTTTTTAAGCCATGGCATGTTGTTGCACGGACACGGTGTGGATGCCTCTGAAACAGCTGTCTCAAACGGAACTAAATTTGTGTTCCCAAAAGCAACGTTGGGCAGTTACATGTTGCACACACAACCACAGGAACACCATCCTCTTTTCCTCCCATGATACATGCAGCTGAAGCAAAACCCTGTACCAGAACACAAGGTAGAGTCATAGCAGCATGCACAGGGAAAAGCAGCTCTGCAGACAGAATGGGGGAGTTCTTCAAACACAGATTTCTCCCGCGAGCCAAGAGTGACATCTGCTGGGACCCAGACTGCTGCACATGGGGCTTTCTTCACCTCAAGGAATGAGATGAGCCCAGCCCAACACCCGTCACTACACTGACTGCCAACACACCCAAGGCTTCTACCTGGACAGCCCTTTGTGCAAACACACAACTACCAACACTGCAGGGGAATCCACACACACTGAAGAGACTTCTAGAAAAGCTGTTGGCACACCTTATCAGAACTGTGCAGCAGAAAAGGAGCAATTGTGCGTGTGTCAGGAAGAAAGGATAACTGTGTCCACTGCAGAGCAGTGAAGGAGACAAAAAGCAGGGACATGAAGTGGCAAAAGGATTCACTGCAACCCTTTCCAACTCTGTCCCACAAGACTTACAGAGACAATGATGCCACCCTAGAAGTGGAACAGAAAACATGGCCACAAGGGAAAAAACAAAACAAAACCCCCTCAGACCCTAATACCTTCAAACATTGCTATCTTCCCAATGCAGACAAAGAAAGATGCCTCAAAGCTGGGCTTGAGACCAACTGGATTGCAGCTTGGAAGGAAAGCAGGAGGCAGTGTGTTGCAATCAGACGTATGCCACCTACCTGCCCAAATTTGCCAAGAGGATATGAAATTGTCCCAAGATATGGGCTTGTACCATAGTGTTTGATGGCTGTGAACAAGTTTCATCACTAGTACTTTTTTTCCCCTTCTGCATATATCAGGATATTTTTAAAGTAAGTAATTCCAGACCTACTCACAAAAGGACTGCAAATAGTATCTTTGCATGAATGAAAGCCCATTTTTTGTGAAATTCTCATTTGCAATAGGTATTTTACAGTATTGACAAATTCAGGAAGGGAGCCATAATGGAAATAATTAATGAGTCATTAGCAGGGAAGGCCTATGCAAGACACCAGGTCAGGAGAGCAACTCCACAATGACATGGATCTGGCATTCACACACCAAACTAAACTTCTGCTGGTCAGCTGAAACGATGGTGTTCATGGCCAGCACAGTGCCACTCCTGAGCAAAGCTTATGAGAGGTCAATAACCAGGTCTGATGTGAAGATCTCTAGAGAGTTTAGCAGAGAAAAACACCCGTTTTGTTCGGTGAGTAACAGAGAATCAGATCTGTGCCATAGCATGACTGAGTGTTCCTTGCACCTAGATCTCAGTCTGTGCCACCTCTACAGTGCTGCTCCTGTGCAGCTCTACAGGCCCTGTAGGCAGCACAGGTTTCCCAGTGACAGCAGGGCTGGCAAGCACATTTTAACTAATCTTAGGAACTCACTCCCAGCCATTTTCCTACAGCATCGACCTCAAATGGATTCAGTTTTGTGGGCTTTTCAGGAAGAAGGCTCAGGACTGAGGCTTGGTTCACACATATCTCCTGCTTAGCCCCACCACCCCCCGGACCTCAGGGAAAAACAGGAAGAACTAGTAGAGCGCCAAAGGGAAGATGAAGTAACCTCCAAGGAAAAAAAAAAATCCCAGCTTTGCATTCTGCATTTCTAACTTCATGTCTGTTGAACTGCAGGAGGGTGAATGCAAAATAGTAGAGCATTACTGCCACCTCGTGCTGCATGAAATCTCTACAACCAAGGTTTTTCCTTTTTGCCTTCCTATTTTTTTAAACCACAAACCCAGAACCAATACTTGTATCAGCCTGTTCATAACACAAGGTGAGAAGAACCCTCCCGTGTCACCCCACAAAGGGGCCTGCCATTACCTTTCAGCTGAGCGCCAGCAGGGTCTGCTCTCCCCCACAGCCCAGGGCACAGCCCCCGACAGCCCCCCAGCCTGAGCAGAGGGGCCCAGCACTCCCAGAGGCCTCTTCAGCCAAGCAGGGCCACAGACACAGCAGCTCAAGGTGGCAGGTCTCCCCACTCCCTTTAACCAAAAGGCACCAATGATTTGGCACTTTTATTATCACTATTCCGTGGTGTAAATCCCCCACACCTTTTATTTATGAAATGAAGTTCCTCACAAATACTTAAAACGTGGCAGGGCTTTCACTGTCCTGCCCGATGGGAGGCAAACAGCCTATATAATCACTTTTCATTGACAGTAATCAGAGGCTTTGATTCCAGCTGAAACTAAACCAACCCACTAAACACCAGAGCTTATTCGACAAGGACTGCTGGTCTGGCAAGGTTTGTGTTTGTTCCCATGCTCAAGCACAGTTTCAATAAAGCCATATTCTTATGGAGGGATTTTTGCTACATTGATTTCCCAGAAAGGTGTTTAAAGGGGACTGCCTGATACCCCAGATCTTTGGCACTCGCACACAGATCCTTTGCGAAGCAGACGCATACCATTTATTACAGATGAAATTGAATAGTTTCTTCATAAATGACATACAAAAGCCTATAAAATGATAATAGAAAATGATAGATATTCTACAGCATCTTTGAACAATCTGTGAAAGCTTAATAGAGGAAGATTAGAAAATTCTGAAGGAGAGAACAGTTTTTCACAGGGACACAGTCCTGAAGAAAGGATATCTGAACACTACATTAATGCATTTTAACTGAACCATTTGTCTCATTGATATTTTTGACAATTTTTTAAAAGTTTTTCTTGTTATCTACTTTTATCCCTTGTTTCTGAGATTAATCTCAACTAAAAATCAGTTTAAAAATACATAATTGTCGTTATCCCACAGCAGCTTAGCATTAACACAAAAAATACACCTTTATCCAAAAAATGCCAAAATGTTTTCATGTATTTTAAATCTTAGTTTAAACAAATGCTATCACAGAGACAGATAGGCAGGCAACTGGTGGACCAGAAAGTAAAGTAAACTCTCAGAGAGAGATGGGCTTTCATTTCTCATGACCATACAGGCCTGCCACAGGAGGGTCTCCAGATATTCTTGACTCCAAGCAGATACTAGAAAGCACCTTCAAAAGTGAGCTGTATGGCTATCCTCTATGGTTCTGGCATCAGAAAATCTCCACTATCAGAAAAGAAACCCTGAAGGCTCCTCTGCCCATTACCACAGGAAGCTTCACAGAACTGAAAGTCTCCTCGTATAAAATTCTATTTGTCTTATCTGACTCCAGCCTTATTTGTTCCTTATCCAAACCAGATCCTGGGCTGCTCTGCCACTTCTTCTTTCATAATAATACAAAAAAAAAAAACTAAATCTAGAAACTGCTACAGAAGGACTTGTTTGATGTTCTCCTTCCCTCCATTCCCCTTCCTTGTTCTGTACTAGACACTGACATTCAGCAAGACTTCATGTATATAACAAAGATCTGTACAAAACAGCAGTTTTACCTCAGTTTTGTTACTTCTAATTTTTTATCTGTTCTTTTAGTTCACCACTATTTTTTTCTATTCCTAGTCTTCCCACTCCCTCCTGTCCTGCATCAGCGCCGTCTTTTCTTTTTTCCTCCCCCATATGCTGATTCTGTACTTCAGAAAAAGAGCGTTTCAGCACATCAAGTTGGACAAAATGAATTGGGGAGATTCTTATTCTAGTCCCTGCTCAACCTCAATTGAAGTGATGCAGGATGAGAAAAACTCCACTCTGAATCAGTGAGAACAGTAACTGAACATGGAACATCCCACACCCAAGTCAGTCACGCTGTGGCTACAAACCACAAGCAAAGGGACACACGTGTTCATGCCTCTCTGCCTCTCCCCACTGCAAATCCATTATCACAAAATCTTTTCAAGCAGCATGAAAAATGTGAAGCTTCATTCAGCTCCAGCAAGACTTTGTCTCAAATGACCAAGGTACCCAAAGGCTGTTAAAATGTTTCCAGTCATAGAAAACCTTTAATACTTTGTTAACAAAAATAATTCTTTTTTTTTTTTTTTAATCCTAATTGAGGCTAGCAATAGGAGAAGGTTAGAGTTCAAGCAAGCAAGTTGTGCAAGGTAAGTGCATAGTTGTCGCGCCTTTCTTTTCTCTGTACGATGCCGCAGCTCTGCTGGAGAGACAGGCAGCCATTTTGCATTCACTTCAATTAAAGGCAGTCACCAGCACGACTCTTCCACAGCACGCTCACTGACAAAGATCCCGCCGCTGTTTCCAATCCAGAAGAAGTAATTCTGACAGAGCCCACAGACAGCCTTTGTGTACGGAGAAAAACACAGCATTACTGTTCATGTCCATCCTCTAGTGAACACGCAAAGCATATGTGTTGTGACAGCCACCCACGACAGGAGCTTGGCTCTTTCGCTGAAGCTGTCGGCGCTCATTGTTTTAGCTCTGGAATCCTCCAGTTCAGTCCTGGAGCGCGAGCCAAAACTGTGGCTCTGACAGACATTGTGGAAATACCAGCAGTCAATGGTCTGAAAGACTAATGCCTAACTCAGACATATCCAGGGAAGACACAGTGGTTGGATGTCTCCAACATACACCACAGTGCAACTTTCAAAGAAAGAAATTACACTTTTATCCCTTCCAGCTGCAGAGGAGCAGCTCTCTAACAAAGTGGTGACACCTCTGCTGCCTCCTATCTGACACATAATTTCGCTGTATTACAAGCTCCAGCTAATCTTTCTCATTATGGACTTCAATTTTACAATGTGACTACATGGGTCCTATTCAGAAAGGTCATTCTCAGCTTAAATAAAACATTTGTCTCCTAAAACAGGATAGGACTAATGAATATTATTTTAGTTATGGATTAAGTGTGTTAATAGAATACTTCACCCTAATCCTGTTTTCTGAGCAGCGTGGCTACTTACAGTCTCAAAATGAACTGTGTAATGAGAGCGATTTCATAGAGCGTCAGGCTCCTACAGGTTTTATGCAAACGTCACAGATGTTGCGGTTAACATCCACAACTGATGATCTGATTAAGCCTGTGCTGAGTGGTACTGGAACACACTATGAATTCATTACTATCAGAAGGGTGAAGGGTTGAAGGTGGTTAGAATTTAAATTTGCCATGTTTATACAAATGAATCAGAGGTAAACAAATATATTGAAATAGTTCAGTGTTTAAAAAAAATCGATTTGTTTCTGTAGAAGAGAAATTAAATTCTGGATACAAAGCAGTAAGCTCTAACATACACGACGCAGATTTTCATTGCAAGAAAGACAACTTCCACTTTTCAGTTTCAGTTATTGTCATAAATCTATGAACAGCTACTTGAATACAGTCCTTAACTCCTGATCGGTGGTATCATGGGACACAGGAGCACACACTGGGTATTACTAATGGTATTACTGGGTACAACTGGGGAAAGATGCTCAAGTCTGCACAGCCTTTGTTTGTATGAATTACCCCCAAATGACATGGGTCACACTGTGATCCTTGTAACTGTAAACTCCATCTCCGTCACAGAGAAATGGTGAAAAACTGTTCATCCCAAAGCATATAGAGAAAAAGATGAGCCACTTAGGTGACACCAGCTGACAGAGAGATTACAGGGTAGTCACACTTGCTCCTGTCAAGCTGGATTCCCTTGAGTTTCAGCCACCCTCACGCAATGAAGATGTGGAGGCAGTTTAGCGTGAGGATGGATCTTAACCCCAGACACTGGAAATCCTCCTGTCACAAGTGAAGAACGGAGTCCAGATTTTCTAACAGAAGAGCATTGAACTAAGAGGCAACCATGCTTTTCTAGCAAATATACTTTCTCCCATCATCAAACTTGAAACTGAAAGAATCATGAAGAAACTATGGCTTTCTCAACCAGGGCATTGCATATTGTAGTTCAGGGAGAAGATCCACCAAGATCTGAGATTAGCCTACACTACGCACTGCAACATTGCCTGGGAACCCTAGAGCTAGAACAGGTACTCAGGACAGAGCAGTCCTGCTCAGACACCAGATCCACTAAAGCCATTACAATGCAACGCAGGACACACGCTGATGGGCTCTGCTTCTGCCCTGGGACCAGCGCAGATACCACCAAGGAACAGCTCTGTGCTGGGTGGGCATGGTGTGGTTGTTGGGAATAATGCAATCACACGAGAGCTTTTTAGGCAAAATTTTTCTAAGGCATTGCTCGACCCAGACTTCCATCATCCGTGCTGCACTCCACTGCAAGTCCCCCGCTATTTAATTCAGAGCAAAGAGAACCAGCTGCAGATAGATAACAACAAGGAGTGATTTACTGTTTCCATTTTATATCTGGTCCAAGTTAACAGCAAATACACAAACACAGCAAGACCATGCACTCAGGTGTCATTCTTCCATGGACAACCTCTTCATTTCATAACTGGATTAACGTCCCACTGACCTCATCTAAACATGCAGAAACAGTCAGCAAGAGAGCTACAGCTTCCATGCAGTCTCCCAGCCCTACACTGAGGCTATCAAACAATCTGCTGGAAGAGGACAGAACCTGCAGAAAAAAAAATTACACTCCAAAAGGAGAAAAACAAATATAACACACTCTGGAGCTGCTCCTTGCAGCACCAGCATGTATTTGCTTCAGCCAGAGCTTAAAAGCCTCACCTCAAAAGCTATTTTCATCTTTCAAAAACCTCATTTTTTAAAAAACCCACTAATAAAGCCTATATAGTATTGTCCAGCCCTTCATTCCACAACCCCACAGCTCTATCCATAGGCTTAAATCCCTGCTCCCAATCCCACACACTGTCCCACAGTCTGTTTTCCTTTAAACCCCACACTCATTGTACTTGGCAGGCAGCTTTCTGTCAGCACTTCCACTGGGGTGATAATCCTAGCAATGGCCAAGCTTGCTAAGGCTGTTCCTGAACACAAGCTGCAGACCGCTATTGAAATACCAGGACACTAAAGGGGTGTCTGCCTGTCACCATCTAAGTTCTTCCCAGTTTTGACTCCTACGACAAGCACAGCTGCTCCACATGAAGAGCCCCATCTCTGCCCCAACCTGCACCACTTGTGGTCACACAGGTGGCATCCACAAATAAAAGCTCAAAACCTTCCACTTCTGACCTACCCTGAAGTCAGACACATACAACTGAATTCCACTTAAGCTTTTCAGCTGCAGCTGAGGAGCAAAGTAGAGCATTAATCTAACAAGTCCAGACCTGCTTTCAAACACATTTTCCTTCACACTTCAGTCCTTGCAGCCTTGGCTAATAACACTCCTACACCAGCAATTCTCATCCTGTGGTTCACACTCCTCTGGGGGGCAAGGAGGGGGACCACAAACTATTCGTGAGAGATCCACAAAAAGATTTAAGAAAATCAGGTTTGTGCACACCACATAGCAACCTGCACATGGACCCACAAAAATTTCATGCAAGTCCCCTGAAATTTGGAAGGGAGGCTTCAAGAGCTGAGACTGAAAACTACTGTCCACCATGATATTCCAATGTCATTAGAGAAATCACCAAATTAAGACTCAAAAAATCCAAGTTCTTTTACCAGCTCTATCCCTCCAGTGTAGTGATAGAGAAGACTTGTCACCATTCTGTGCCTCAGTTTCTCCACCTGTAAAATATGGGTGAAATTACTGCATCTCTTTTTTAAGATTTAAGACCTCTCTGGGAATAAAAGTTATTTAAAAGGTATGTGTTGCTACTGTTCTGCCTCTTAAGTTCACCTCCATAAACCTCTCCTCAGTATGTCAGGTAGTCACCTTGAATTCCTGAGTCTCCTGTAATCAAACTGAGATTCAGCACTGGATGCCACAGACCTATGAACCATCCTGTTTGACTGCATATAAATAATGGTTGTTGAGTTGCTGTAGCGTTTACACATTGGGACACACACACGACACAATATACTATAAATATTAATGTAACTGGTGACAGTTACACCTTCCAAGTCGTATGTTTGCAAACAATTGACACACAAATCCCAGGAAACAGGATCACATCAAAACAGAGCAGGAATAGAACACAAAAAGCATTGATCAAAGCAGCAGGATAAGCCATGCTACCATTATAACAACATTATGACAAAACCTTCCTAGCAGAACTACCCAGTCAACACAGAGGCAGAAAGAGAAGATTGCTTATAACCTGCATGTTAATAAAAGCATTTCTGTTTGTCCCAGCTTGGTAATAATCTAAACTCTGCACATCTTCAAGGATGGCCTGATAGTTCAAACTTCGAAGGATGTTCTTTCACCGAGTAAATTTACTAATTTTTTATTAATCATGCATAAGGTCTCGTATAAGGACCAAGAAGTCTTGTGCTAACTACTGTCCAAATACAAACTTGTTAATGTTACCCCTGTTCCAGCAAGAGTACAATAATTGATTTAATAATTATATGCCTATTTAAGATCTCATACACAATTCTCCCATGTTACATGACCTGACCTTTGCAGGTCTTTGTTTTAAAAACTTCATCTGTATTCCTACTACTTCCTGAAGGAATCACACGGAAGAGCTTTTGTATATGCTTATCACATTTAAAAAAGCATGACTTCATCAGAAGTCGTCTCAGTTTTCCATGACCCAAAACCAGTTAAAAGAATCAGTGGGAGCTTCCCAGTAGGTAGCCTGGGCCCTGAAAAGCACTTGTGCCTCACTGATGAATCATCTAACCTTCGTTATGTTATGCACTAATTTATACAGCAAATGAATCCTCCTGCCACTCTCCATCCCTTTATTATGTTTCTTCAATTTCTACCTTCCTGGAAGCTTCTGTTGCTTTTAAGATGTAAATGTAAAAATCTGTTTTGACCTCATTCTCCCTTGCTATCACAGCCTACCCAGTTTCCTTGATTTCTATCAGCACCAATCAGCACTATGTCCTTCCTCTACCCATTGCCTCAGCTGCTACTTCCCACAGTGCGAAGAGTTCATTCCCAGGCTTGCTCAAACATGCGTGGTTTCAACGTAAGAAGTTCTACCTGTGCCTCTTGGAGGAAACAGGACACAGGTCACAAGTTGCCTCAGCTACTCACACACCAGTAGACCTGGGCAGACAGTGAATCTGTACAGAGACAAACCCAGCAGGATTCTTTCAGCCAGAAACATGCATCCTTAGCAAAACACTGACCAATGGAGAAAAGAGAGGAAGCACACCAGGAAAAAACTTTTAAAACAGTGACACTACACTTATCCTGAACGATTAGGTTAACTTTGGCATGCTGAGCTGCTGAGTAAGATCTAGTGTCCCAGCTTCAATATAATACAACACAGCTGTGCCACACCTCCCACAGCTGTGAACAGGGCTAGAAAGGTGCTTATGCTGTTCTAACTAGTCTCTTAAAGGAAACAATTAGGAAAAATTTTACTATTTGAAAAACAGCAGGCCTATTATACTGTTCCCAGGGAATGTTTGCACTTAAGTCTCACATTTGTTTTCATCCTGCAGCAGTATGGGTACTTAAAGTTTCAAGCACTTCATTCAGTACAGAAATTAGAAGCCAACTTCTTTCAAACGCATAATAGTCTGAAGGCCTTCACCTGGCTGTGGCATTGCAAAACCTACCGCATGATGGGAAACCCACTGAAGCTTTAGGCAAAAGGACTTAGCACCTGGGCAGCACAGTGCTAACTCTGAATGTTATTTCTCCCACAACGTTGTAGCCAGGTTTTCAGGGTCACTGTATTTAAAACATAAGGCATCAACATCACCCTAGGAAAACTCTGTTCTGTCCTCTCTGCCTGAACCAGACCCTTGGAAAGCTGTATTGATTCAAGTCAGGAGTTGACCTGCAAGCACATCTCCCTTCTCCTCAGACTACCACCTTCCCAGGAATTCCGTATGCATACTTTACCAACAAATACAAACACCAAGCTAAACTACAGCTCAGTCAACCAGATGGGTCTTCTTGCCATTACTGAGAATTGCTTTCACATACCAATACCCTGAGGGTGAAATCCTAATGGTAACTTGTGGGTGAAGTAACTACTTCAGACTGCTTAGAACCATATACAAATCTTCAATTTAAAAAACAAATTACTAAAGTGCACAATGTTATCTTTTTGCCTCCGGACAAAGGAAAGAGAAGCAAGAAAGAAGGCGGCAAAATTGCTCCACACTTGCATTTTACTCATTTTGATCATTTGCACTTCATGGTAAATCAATTTGTGCTGCTCCCATAAGCGTTTAGGAGTTCACTTTTCCTTTCATCTAGCGACCAAATTCTTATCTAATTGTCCTGTACTGCCATCTCTCTGAAGCAGAGTTCCTTCGAGAGGGCTTCAGGATTCTTAGGCTGTAACCATCCAGCACAAGAGGTTTGCTTTAGGTTTGATTCTTTTTAAATGCCTCTTTGAAGGATTAAAGCTGAATGTTTCACACACAACACCATTATGAACTCTATCTTTAAAATAACCCCAATGAGTTAAACTTGGGCAGCCAAACATTCTTATTCAGCAAGCTTTCACCATGGGTTGGTAGGAAGCCAGAAAGAGGGAATGGATATCTGTGTTAGTAGCAAAACGACAACTGAGCTCACTAAATCAACGTGAGTTCTACACAGCAACTAGCAGGATCAGCAACACCACACTACCAGTAACGTTTACAGGACTGCCAACAGAAAACTTGAGAAGGATTAAGAAATACATATATATACAGAAAGTGAAAAATGTTTTTAAATATCACATTGTTCTAACTTAATACCAAAAAACCACAAGAAAGTGATACTGCTTTGGTTTTGAATTACAGCAAAAAGGTCATAAAACAAAAACTATGGTAACCTTAGGCTAATGAGGTACTGCCCATACACAGTGCTCCTGCCACACTGATGGTCTTACAAAATATTCCTTGACTCCATTCATTTGCTCATCTTGCTGGCAGAAGAGGTATTTTTTCTCAGAGGTTTCTCTATTGCTCCCCATTCATTTGCTGTATAGCGCATGCTATTCCATTTATAGATACGAGAACATACTGCTTCACTAATGTAGAAAAATCCTTGATCAGGGAAAAAACTTTTAAAGAAAAAAATCAATTCCAACCAGGAAAGCCTAATAAAGCACTGGAAATCTGTCAGATAGGCACAGAAATAAAGGTGAGCTAGGCCTTAAAAGAAATGTAACATGCTGCAAAATGCAGCACTACTAACTCATTTTGCGTGGCAAAGAAACAGTTGTATTCGGGATTTGTTTCCCCAACTTTTTTTTTTAAGTCCCATTTTCCTGCTAAAGGTATTTTTTTTCCATCTACTCTAATTTAGCTCAGGTTGAAACCCTTCTTACTTTGACTGGCACAACAGGTTGTAGAGAAGTCTCTTAAAATGCTGCAAGAAGTCAGTAGAGAGGCTCCCCTGGAGATTCTCCAGAACCCAACCCTCTGAAGGGGCGTCTGGTAACATCCCTCAGGTAAAAGAGCCCCAAGCCCCAGCCCTCAACACCTACCTCCTCACAGCCTGAGGAGAGCACTCAGGCCAACCTGTGTCTGGAGGCAGTGCTACTTCTGACACAGCTGTAAGCACACCAGGCTGCCCAAAAGCTTTTCTGATTTAAGAAACAGCAACAAGCATAACAGGATGGAGCTAAAAGAACTCAGGCCCCAACTTCACCCACGGCCTTTTCAGCAACAGCACCGAGCTCAGCCCTCCCCACAGGAAATCACCTATAACTCCCAGTACCTGGGTCTTCATGAGGTAATTTAACAAGAAGTCACTGCAAATACATCTTCCCTGTGCCACATTGAGCATCTCGGCGGGGTAGGTGGGAACTAGAAGTCATTCCTGCTGGCACTACCCTGCTTAGGGCGCTGTAGAGGTGAGCTGGAGCCTTGCCCTGATGAGGGAAAACAAAATGGTGGCTCCGGGGCATTGGGGTGGGGCCATCGGCCTCATGGCCTGAGGGGAAACCTGGGAGAGAGGAGTGGCCTTACCTGAGGGGCCTGCCTCTTCCTCCCCCCACTAATTAAAGCGCCAAATCCTCAAACTGAGTGTTTTTCTCGCTTTCAGAATGTTTCTTAAAGAAATGGTTTGTGTTGTCTCCTTGTGTCCTGTTAGCAGAGGCAGAGCAATAGATGCTGGAATGGCCAGCCTGGCCTGCTTCAGCAGGTGAGTCAGCTTTTAGTACCAACAAGGAAATGTGAATCCCTAGCTAGAAAATCATTGTTAGCCCACGATGATGTTAGCTATATAGATAAGTGTGTTGATTTTTATTTGTTTTTTAAATGCTGTAGGTGGCTTTGTGTTAATAAACTCCTGAGTCATTCTGCCTCGGTAACCCCAATAAAACAAAATGGATGTCAGGGGAGGGAAAAGGTATAAGGCTGCTGTTGTTAGGCAGGAGTTTGCAAACGTTCAGAGATTAAAGCCTCACTCCAATAAGAAGCCAAAGGCAAACAAATTCCTTGGGCTCTGCCCTGCCTGTGCCTAGGCCTGGCTCATGGGAGCGGGGCTCTGGGGGCTGTAGATAGTAGAGGATGCTGAGTTTGCCACTTGTGATTGGAAATGTTCTGTCCCTGAATCAAAGGGTTTGCGGATAAGGCTAATTTGTGATCGTTTCAGGCAAGATTCATCTAACCCAAGGGACTTTTAATTTTCTTTTAGTAATTTCAATGAAATAGCACAGGCATTTTCTAAAATAAACAGCTCAGTTGCTTGATACTGCTTAGATGTAAATAAGGAAGAAATGAACTGGGGCTGATACTATTACTGGGTTTTTTCCCCTCTCTAATTTTGTTACTTGAAATCCAATTATGTATAAAATTCTCAGCTAGGGGACTTTTTTTTTAAAAAATTCAATATTACAGGCAGTGTATGAAGCCAATCAACACTGTTGTTTATAGTGAAACAATTTATTTTCACATGGACTGCTGTAAGCCCTGATACAGCACATGAGCTGTACAGTGAGCACTAGTCTGAGGCCTAGAGCTTGCCGAGAAATCCTGTAGCACCAATTAGACAGGTTTTCTGGAGGCTAGAAGCTGAAGGTCAGCTATTCCTTTCACGATGGCCAGTCGTGCTTCTGTTGCGCACAGAGGAAGCATGCTAAATGGTGGTGGTATTTTCCTGGCGTTTTTCAGTGGTAAGTACAAGGGAGAAGCAAAATCTAGCATGGCCCCCAGAATTACTCAGATCTCCCATGTGATTTCCTTATGTGTATTTTTTTTGATCTTCTCATGCTGCTGTCTCCTGTGCCAATCATCTGATCTAATTCTATAGGGAAAGCATACCTATCAATTTCTGTAATCCTTATTGCCATTTACGCAGCCCTGGAGGGGATTTTTTCATTGTCCCCTAGCTATTGTCATATCACCAGGCATTAAACTTACTTTTCTGCTGTAAAATACAAAATTAAAGTTAAAATAAAAGGTCAGTTTACACTAGTAAACATCACCAGAAAAATGGTTTGCCTAATATGTCAGTTATTTTAGGAACACTTACGTAATAGGGAAGGAGGTGCTGTGAAAATTACCTATTTCTCCAGTTGAGAATTCTGCTCCTACGTAATCTCTCCAATGTGCTGATTTTTTCCATGCCTACCATGACTCCGACAGTCTCTAGGCAGAAAATGCTGAACTGTGAATGACTTTCCGCCCCTTTAGGGATTCTGGCAAGTCTGAGTAATGATCACTTCCATTCTGAAAACAGCTGCAGCAAAGAATGTATTGGATTGCTAAAGATTTTCCTGACTAATAATCCCTCTGCATTTCTTCTGTGTATGGCAGAGTGATGTTGTCATGTGTATAGTATAAAATGTTCTAGAGCTCGATATTCCAGCGAAGATATTGAAGCAGGGTAGACTTTTATTGTCTGCGTATGAAACATTTGTATTTAACTTAGAGAATTTAGAAGATAGTCCTGGGATTTCATACTAGCTATTAAAAAAATAGCCTTCACTGGGGAAGCAATGTAAATCAATGCTGCTTGCATTGGTTGGCAACCTGCTAATTTGTTCTAAACCGAGCACTAATATTTCACTGTACTTGTGAAGCTCCATGCAAGTGTCTTTTTAAAGCTGGGAGAAGACACTGTACCAGGAGTAGGCCAATCCCCAGTGTGCCTGTCTCTGTAATTAGCTGTCTGTAAACCAGTTAAACTGTGCAGCTGTTTCACAAGTGTGTTGGGAAAGACTCGTGCATTATTTGCTCAACCTAGGACCAGGATGTTTAACTCCATTTTCAGGCATGCTTTAGAAAGAAGTTCCATAGTGCTTATTAATACGACACACGCTTCAACGCACAGCATGAGAACAATTCTCCCATTAAGAAATAGGGTAAAAATTCTTTAGTTTAGAGTTAAACCTGGAAAAATGTAATGCATAAAGAAATCTCAAATGTATACAGGTTTTAATGGTAAAGCTTGCTCCCCTGTTGTTCTTCTATATCAGTAGAGAAAATTGTTCATCTCTTCCAATAAATTCTGCCAAATAAAACTGTCAGCATAATTCACCTACCTGAGAGTAATTCACCTTTCTCCCACAGACACAGTATGAACCGCTGAGGTGACCTTTTATGAACATTATATACCTCTGATGTTATACCTCTAGGTAATCTTCATGTCTCTAAGAGCAGCTATCATGTTTTAAATTGTTGAATTGAAACTCCCATTCATAAAGCCAGGCAACTGAATATGGTAAAAATTTTTGGTGGCCTAGTACAAAATGTTGATCACTTCAGCATAATACACCTTGAAAAAAATTCTGAATGTCTCCTCAATGTTAACTCCAGGGAACATTAACTCATTTCGTTGATTTGATGCTTGCTTTTTCCTTCATCAATTAGGAAGCCATTCTGGCTCCTTCCTTCCATAGACATAGCAGTGCCAGTCAAGAAGCTTTAAACTTGCTCTCCTTTATTAAAAGGATTTTGCATTGGGTTATTTTGTTTTCAGAGTGCAAGTGATACTTGTATAAAATTGCTGTGAGTCATGTTTTGTCATCCTTAAACAGGGTAGGGTGATACTGTTCTCCAGGAATAATCCTGATGGCATCAATAACTTAAGTGAAATGCTGATTACCTTGATTATCAGTAGAAGAATCTGAACTTCTGTTTGAGCTGAGTGTTCTACTCTTCATCCACACTGAGTAGTAAAACTTTAGTCTTATTTTCCATGCATTATGTAGCCATTGAAAATTAGAAGTAGCATATATCAAGCCTAGGAAAGAGCTTGCAGCATTACCTGATCTGTCATCATCTTCCAGAGAAGAATCATTGCTCTTCTAATTGCAAAACATGGAACATGTTCCAGGCTCTGCAACTATCTTCTACAGTCTGGGTATCTATCAGAGACAGTTCTCTGAGATGGTTGTGGTATTTCTAGGTATGAATTCTTTGTTTGTTTTGCCCCAGTTTATTGTCACATATACTATGGCAATTGCGTCACGTTTCTTAAGATAAAAGTGTCTCTGCTATTCTGAGGTGAAGCTGTGAATCCTCTGGCAAGCAGTTACCCACTGACTTGTTGAACTGAAAGTAAGGAGCCTGCTTACCAGCATGAGTAGAGGGTTTGCAGTCTGGACATTTTACGAGTTGCACTGTTTGACCTTCAGTTTGGGTGGTCTGACCAATCTGCCTGACTCCTGTTTAGCGTGGGGGATTTGTGCAGTGCAGGATTATGCGTGTGTTTATCCCTGAAACCAGGGGAGTGCATTAGTGAAACTGCCTGCACAGCGTTGGCTAATAATGCCACTTCTGCTGGTGATGGAGTCAATGACTCGAAAGGGATTATGTTTGTTGACAGAGAGCACATCTGGCTGCCATACAGCTGTGTACTCCAGAGGTCTAATTCTGCCCTGATTTACTCCCCGTCCAGTTCGTGGCTCTAACTCTTCCAGGTGTGCCACATGTTGATAAATATAATTCTTTTATCAGTGACTAAATCAGGACACAGCTTGGTCTTCTGTTTGTGTCTGTAGATTCTAATTTTAGTGACACATTTGGATTTAGGAGGCTGAATATAAGCACATGCTGTACACCTAGATCTGTAACGTCAGTACTTCTTGACCAGAATACCTAACTGTTGGAATAAAGCTCTCCAAGTCCCTTGCTTTATTTAAAGGAGTGTTTTTCTCTTTTAAAAGTTTAAATTAAAGGATAGAACAGTTACACTGCAAAAATAAGTTTGCGTGTCTATGTAAAGAATGATAATAGTGATAACCTTTTAGCCACCCAAAAACTTCATGCTTTTCCCCAGTGTTGAATGTCAGGATTGCTCAGTGTTGCAGCAAGAACAGAGCCAGAGTCTGGAACTTTCTCTCTTTTGTAGACAGGGTTTTTTGGAAGATTTTCCAGTATCTGTACTTATTCTTGGGAGTGATGCTACCCATTTGGGACTTGCTTATGCATATGATAGAGGGCAGCAGCATAAACTGTACTTTAAAAAAAAAAAAGTAAATCATGGTGTGATAGCTTTTATAAACACGCATAAAATCCCTTTCTCTACCCTCAGGGGGCTCAGATAAGTATGGGCAGTTCTAGTACTAGAATTCTAATTAAAATAATCTGTCATAATTAATTCTATTTTTATTTGTTATGATTACTTAAATTGTTTCTTCTTTTTATGGGTGCTTGTCCAAGATAAAGAGGGAAATGTATCTAGCACATATTAAAGGAGCTACAACTAAAGTTGCACATCTACTTTTTACCACATTATGACTAATTGTGCATACTTAGTCACTTTTTTCTCAAGAAAGCTTTTGTGATATCTTTTTTTTGCATATATGAATTCACAGCTTCTATCCCACCACTGTTACTCAGGAAGTCAGGTGAAAATCAGATGGCATTCTTCCAGGACAGCTTACAGCTAGATGCAGAAAATCTACTGGCTGTTGAATTTAGGAAAAATATTTATGTAAATGTATTATACCTACATATTTTCCATGGCAATGCTACTTTTGTACCCTTTCTGGCGCTCTGGTGAAGTAGAGAAGCTATCCTTTTTGCACGTGGGGAAGGTATTTATGACAAACTGGTGGATTTAGTCAATTGATCAAGATTCCCTGCTCCCAGATGTACTTTTAATCTTTCATATTGTATTTTGATAGAATTCCTATTTACTTCAGTAACCACAGGGTGCTTTGTGTACTAACTGTACACATAGTGAAGTAGCTTGTGTGCTTGCTGCCCTTCGCTGTGTGTGTCATGAGTGAACAATAAATTTAATGCAACTGATCTGGTAACCATGATTCAAAGGAATGAGAATGAAACTCAGAGTCATATACATCTGAGTTTATATTTAGGTGATGACAATGATTAACTTTCATATTCCTTTCCTGCCTGTACAACAGGGATGGTTGTGTTTATACCTTTCTAACAAAAGCTTTGAGTTGCTTAATTACTACATTGAACATGACAGCTGCTAATATGGGTGTTTCATCATTAATTATTTAATTGCAGCTTTCTTTAGAATTTCACAGGGATCCCAAATTTGATAAATCACCTTTTTATTTCTTGTGGGGAAATATACCAGTTAGTCTGCAATGTTTGCTTTCCCTTTCTTTTTTGTTTGTTGGTTTTTTTTTAATGTCAGCAATTTACAAGTATGTTGTAGCTAATTTCTCCACTGTAATTTCCTTATGCTGAGCAGACTCATTCTTCAAATACCAGACTCTACTAACTCATGAAGTAGTTTAAAATACATAGTTTGCTACTTTGAATGAAACACAGTTTCTGGGTGTCTTAAGAAAAGTAATAAAGACACATTGAAAGACTCAGAACTTGTTCTTTTACTTAGTCACTTTTTCCAGTGGCACTTTTCTGCCCTTTGTTGGTTTTCTGCCTTTAACCGTCTTGTCATGCACACATCCTACTTTCTGAAGTTGTGTAGGGAGGAAAATGATAGTGACACATAGTATAACTCCGAGCAACCAAGGAGCAGGCAAACCAAGTACTGTTGCAGAAGACACAAGGACATCAGTGGCAGTACTTTAGATCATCCACTTTCTGCTCAGCCACACACCGGCAAACTCTCCACTTAAAGAAAGCGTAGCATGAGGATCTTGATTCAAATGAGAACCTGATGCCTTCAAAGATCTTTCTCATCAGTTCAGTAAGTTGTAAAGGTATGAGCTATAGATGAGTGGTCAGATGGCTGTTCAAAATTATGAAGACAGTGGATCTAAATTTCCTTCCCACTACTCAATTGCTTTAACTCCCCTGACCTCACTGGAGCTAACTGTGTGTGAAGTACTGTGATGCAGTTGAGAATCCTGTCAACACAAATTCTGCAGAAGTCTAAATGATGCTTAATTAAATGATAGCTGTGGGCTTCCCCAATAAGTGTATCGGATATAGGATAATCCTATTCATCTTAACTTGGGTAATTAGAAATCTAACCAACCTTGTTTCTTTGTAGAGTCTTAATTCTGGTCATAATGACCAGAAACTCTTTCAATGAATACTGTGCTGAGCTTTTTTCAGCTGCCACCATTTCAAGTTCTCCCTTTGCTTCTCCACATACTTAATCAATACTTTGTTCCCTCTCTGATTCTTAGACGTACATTTCACTTAATTATTTTTTTCTTAACAATCTGTCCCCTGACATCAGCCATGATGCATTTTACAAGTGTAGATGTACTTAGGGTTACCAGAAAGGATAAGATCCTCTTTTTGCTATGAGATTAGAATCTCCTTAAGAAATAGTACTATTTCCTACAGCTACCTATTGCGATAGGCCACAGCTGTATCACTTCAAGGACAGAAGAGGTTAAGAGGTTCCTTTCCTGTTCTGCTCTGACCTGCTTGTTTCCTTCCAGTGGTTAATAGTTTCTTAGATCTGAGAACTCCTTTGGAAAAATCAAAGTGAACAGGGCAAATAGTTTAAATACTTGATTTCTAATGTCTTGGTTCATCTTGATCAAAAGTGCAGCCCAACCCAGTATTTTTGTGCTAATATAGTCTGTATGTTTTTTTGGCTTTTGCAAAATACTAGTTAAATATAGTTATGATTATCTCTTTGTGTTACTTATTGTATCCTCATGAAATAATACAGACAAATATACCTAATAAAAATTGATTTGTAAAAAATTTGGCTGGTCACAGACATAATGTTCAAATAAATGATCATTTGGGCTTCTCTGTGTTTACAATGAGGATGACCAACTTTCTTTCACGGATGCTGTTTTGATCTGATCATTTTAATCTTTGAGGGCAGCAGTGAACTGTGCTACTTTAGTTTGTGCAGGTCAAACTTGGAGCCAAATTCTGGTGGCTGGATACTTTCTATGATTTTTAATAGACAAAGGACCATTCCGTTTAGAGTAAGTGTATGCTCCCTGTAATGCATCTTTTGCCAGGGAATAATATGTTTGCAAGCGTCTTGTGTAATGAAAGTGACAGGTTGCTTTCAAGTAGGGCAGTTGGTAGGGGCTCAGCAGCTCAGGGCAGCGCAGAAGGTGGTGTATTTTCTGCACAGATAACTAGAGAGGAGAATTGGCTGGGTGCACTGCAGTATGGATCTTTGCTTCCCTGCTTAGAGCAAAGATAAGTCTCCTGGCCTCTGCTGTGCCCAAATAAGCTGACAAACCTGATGAATGGCAAAGGCTGTATCTCAGAGTCATGAAAAGCACAGAGGTGAATTCAGCAAATGTTCTGTTCTGAATACGCTTGAGTTATCAGCTGTAGCCTAACAGCAGCTGAGCAAATGGCTCACCCGTCAGAATACAGCCTTCTGAATCACAGCCAATGATGTAGATGTGGATCCGTCACTCAGATGGGTTATCTTACCTTAGAAAAGGGTTGTCAGTGGCAGAGTGTGTTTATGATACTTCGGGTTTGCATCTCTTTTTAAGGAGGAATGCAGCAAATGTCCGGCTCCAGCCCTGTTCTCATGTGAAGAATTAAACAGCAGTGATTCTCCTCAAAGTAACTATACATTCTAGAAGAGCAACCTTGCTGAGTGTTGGTGTTGCTGCCAGCTTTCATGTTCTCGGATGCGCCTCTGGTTACTGCTCATGCAGAAGCAGTAGTTTGGGGAGAAAATATTAATGGGAGAAGAACTTGGAGCTGCAAAATGCTCTTCCCACTTGTTCCACAGGATCCTCCAACAGGAAGTAAGAGAGAGAAGCTTGTGATGAGGAGTCAGAGTTACAGAGCTGATCATCAGAGATGCACATAAGGCCTCAAGGTTAAATATCTCTGTGTGTGCAGTGTTACAGGTCACCCATGCCTCTTCTCCAGAAAGAGTAAGGGAAGGAAATATAACAGTAATTCCTGGGCTTTGCTGTATTTTTAGGGTTGTAACCTGGTGTAACTCTGGAATTTTTTCAACCTGAAAGCTAGAAGACAGAGGGGGTTGGCTGATTTAATGCTACTGTTAAGAATGAAAAATTAATAGCTGGGTTAAAGACCTTCATAACTTTTATTTCAGGGTCTGTGTATGGTAAAATAGCCCGAAGCCTTTAAAGAGGACCTGAAAAGGAGCCCTGTGTGAGACTGCAGAAAGAAAGATGCAGAAAAAAAAGATGACATACTGTACACAATTAGTTCCAAGGCTCACAGCTCTGCTACTTCAGGGGAATTGTGTCCATGAAACCAAGGTATTGCATTTCTTATCCAGCTGATCAGTATGTTGCATGGAATCCCTTGTCTGTGTTTTTCTACTCATAAATCTTGCCGTCTGAACACATGTGAGTAATCCTTAAAATATTTAGAGCCGTGTTAGTGTCCCCTTTATGGTTTCCTCATCCCTTTCCCTATTCCACTTTAAACACTTCCCTGTTCACATCTCACTGAAGTGTATGCTCTACTGTCCCGTTTCACTTACTTTGCACAGCCTTCTGCCTGTGGCCACTGCATTAAGCCTTGTTACTCCTTGCAGTGGTGATAGTGTGAGGTGTTATTCCAAGTGTGGAAGTGGGAGGATAAAATTGGGAGCTAGAGTTCGGCTTTGTGTTTCTGGCTAGGCTGCAATGTAATCATTTAACTCAAGAATACCGAAGCAACGAGGGGTAAGCTCTTAAGTGGCTTCACCTCTCTCTGCTTCAACATTGCAATCTTTTTAAGGGAGGTGATTATTTTGTAGTTGTTTGGCCTTGTACAAACAAACTGGAGAAGACTGGAGGTCAGTTCATTAGGACTGATTTAAAACTTACAGGTGGGAGAGGTCAAGCTGTTCTCTGAGAGGGAGAGAGATGCTTTTTTGACCTTGATTTCAGCTGCATTTGGCAAGAGAAGCTGGCTGATAACACAGGTGCCCAAGAGCATGCCTCTCTCAAAATGAGGATCTTCCTCTTGGTGAGATTGTCTTCATTTAGTAAATTAAAACCTATGATCCACAACCCAGGGCACAGGAGGAGATGGTCTCTTCTGTTAATGATTTTGTTGATTACAAGAACTTGTATTGAATTGCAATGTACATGCCTGGTATGTTTCAGGCAAACAGTGTGTCATCAGAGAAACTGGGGAAAGTGAGTTGTTTGTCCTGTCAATAGGTCAGGCATTTTTTTCTTCATTCCTCCCTGTGATCTGTTTTGTGTGTTCTGTATGCATGCACATTAATCAATGTAGGCAGTCTTTAATTATAAGCAAATGGTACTTCCTGCTTCCCAAATCAATGCATCTTCTAAAGTAGGTGCCTGCGTACAAGAAAAAAAATCTATGAGCAAAACTGAAAAGTTCTGCTTTGCACCAGAAGTCATCTTCACTACCTGGCAAAGTCTCACCTGATCTTTCAAACAAGTAGCCTTCAAAGGAAAGAAAAAAATGTTCTCCTAACTCTGTAAAACAAAGAACTAATTACAGCCAAATGCCTTTTTTTTTTTTTTTTTTTTAATTGGGGGAGACAAGGACCAAATATGTCATTGAAGTGTCTTTCAGAGGAGGATTTTCAATCTGTGTGTTCAGTGAATGCAATTAACTGTATTGCGCTTTGGCCAAATTCCTTAAACATTGGCTGTATGTCTGTGCAGAGGATCTGTAAGTGGGGGCTGGCACAATGGGGGTTCGTGGCTCTTCATTCCACTGCTGTGCTTTTGGCTGCCCTGCACCATCTGACT
This sequence comes from Limnodromus scolopaceus, assembly GCA_028565335.1. Lineage (NCBI taxonomy): Eukaryota > Metazoa > Chordata > Aves > Charadriiformes > Scolopacidae > Limnodromus > Limnodromus scolopaceus. The sequence goes on from JAOXNO010000007.1 coordinate 3,066,512, forward strand.
GCGCTCATCTAAAATAGTGCTAGTCTGGTGCAGCTCTCCCAGTTCTGGGCAAAGCTTGGTGCATTGAGGGGTACAGGATGTTAAAGTTGTATGTGGATGCACCCTACATTATTTAAATGGAAAATTACACCCTAATCACCCTGAAAGAATTAAGTTTGGGCTGTAGCAAGGTCAGTAAGCAAGGTATAGATAATGTGTGTTAATTAATATACAGTCTGCTATTTATAAATATGAAGGGGTGTGAGGGTTTTGGGGGGGATGTTACGGACGCTCTTTCTTATTCCATGGGAATCCTTTCCCATGAGCTGATAACTGTTTTAAAATTCAGAGATGGCTTTCAATGGCTGAGATGTTTACTTTAGGTGAATGTTTCCTCTGTAAATTGAAGGAATCTGAGCCTTAACAAATGAAATGCTCATTCTGAAAGCACAGATGCTTTCCAGTCTAGGTTTCCCACAGTGGTGTGTATAGGATGCTCTGCAACACGAAGATAAACACAGTGATAGTTTTGAATATACATCAAAATACGTCTAAGCTTGCCTGATATTTTTCACTTAAAAACTGGCATAGTTCAACATGGAAGTTTTTTGCAAAGAGATGGGAGAAAAAATGTCCTATCTGTATGTCTGTTTTTAAAAATTCTGAAATATGAAAAAGAAATTAAACCCAGCTTGTTTAAACTCTATATTCCTTATTTCAAATACTAGATGATTTTTAAAACGTGACTTCTGAATAAACCAGCTAGGTTTACAAACAAACAAAAATAACGGGGGGGGAGAGAAGGTTGCCAGTAAATAAAATCCTTATCGATTCTAGCTTTTATTTTGTTGTTCTGCTTTCAACAATACCCCAAAATCACTGAATTGAAACCTAATGGTGTCCCGTGTTTAAGCTCCATGCAGCATATGGGTGGTTGGTACTTAAAATCAGTAGCCCAGTTTTCTGTTCCTTTGCACTTTGGGCACTAACGTTTACCTAAGAACCTAATAGGTAAGATTTTGCCTTGCCAGGTCAATAGTGTCAGATCCCTTTATTGCATTTCTCCTTGCACTGGGGAACTGGATATAGACAGACATAAAGGCTTTTGTTTGCCTTCTGGTGATACCCAATAGGATGGCTGTATTCTCTTCATTGTGTGTGATTCTACAGTGTTTTCTTGTTCTACACCAGCTTCTCCAAAATAACGCTGCTTTCAAAGTACCATGTGAAATTGCCTAGATTAATAAAGGGCACAGTGTGTGGACATAACTGCATAACCTCTTTCCAAAAATTAATTTATCTCCCTGCATTTTTCCTGACCAGCACCTCTTAGAGCATAGAGTGGTAGTTGTATGTGAGGCTTTCTCTCCAAAATACTCAGGGCAGCTGCAAAGAGTTAAATTACATGATAAAATACATATTTAATAATGTGTTGTATGTGTGCATATATATGCATGTATATAAACAAAATGCAGGCATGGGGGGGAAAAAAAGGGGAGAAAGTGCTGAGGTTTTATGACCAAGACAAGAGGAAACTGTTAACTGTTCTCCATTGTCCCCCGTGGCTGTAACATCCTCCCACTCTGCACGTGTATTACACATGGTGGGGGGTATCAGATACAGCTCTACACCTTCTTCCCTGTTCATCATGTCTGAATCCAGCCCCGAGTTCTCTTCCTTCAGAGGAAGTTCTCTTCCTTTGGAGTTAAAGCTACTGAAATGCTTCACCTGGCACAACACATAGCTGTAGTGCTGCCATCAAAATGATGGTAAGCGAGCAGTTAAGGTAACTTGCAGTGATGTTTTGCTGCGCTGACAGCTGATATGGCAATCTGATGCATTATAAAAGCACACTTTAGAAGTGTACTTAATCCTAGCAGAGAAGTATGTCGGGACAGCTCAGCTCAAACATTAAAAATGAGTACTTGTTGTGGATTGTAGCAGTGGTGTGTTTTAAGGCTAGTGGTATGATTTTCAGGTGAGTAGTAAGAGGCCTTAATGTATGCAAGGAATCTGGCAAGCGGGAAAAAGGTAGAAAGGCAATTAAGTTGTCCTCCCTGTAAGAAACACTAGCTGACCCCACTAATTGGATCCCAGATGCAGACTGACACAGCTAGATGTAAACATTAGAGATTTCAGGAAAATCTTTGACTCTTATAAAATGAGAGTTGAGCATTTCTCAAAGTTGGTTGTTAAATCACTTGATGCACAACTCGGGGGGATTCGGGTTGTACCTTTGAAAACGTACAGCCATGTTCTGGACTGACCTACCAGACAATGTTTTAGGCACGAAAACTGCAGGACTTGTCACTGAATAGACCTCTATCTGTGTGCCAAACTTCTTCCTGCTGCTCTAAAATACTGTAGAGGGATTGGGATCTCTGGTCAAGCAGTTGTTTACAGCCATTTGTTCCTGCTACATTGTGTTTTAGTTCACTAGCAGGAGTTCATGATTCGTATTAACGTGAACTACGTGCCTGCTAATGTAAGTCATCTAACTTGTACCAAACACGGGGTCAATACCATGACCATTATCGCTAATGCAATGAGGGAAAATGCTGCTAATGCGAATAATCTTATAATGAATAGTCTTTTTAATAGCTGCTGGTTCTGTCTCTCATCCAAAAGGAAAGCACATGTTCTGATAAATTAAAGGACTGCTTAGCTCTTGTGAAGGATGTATCACAGAAGCTTGCAAATTGCATATCCAACATTAAGCAGGCTTCCTTAAAAATTCTAGGTTAGTAATCTTTGGTTTTGCATCTTCTGACACTAATCTGACTGCACAGGGCATTCTTTCCTACTGCACCACTCATCTGTGATGCCGTGGTCATGATCTTTGTCACTGAAAGATCTGTAGAATTAAGAGCAAGAACCTTTATAGTTTAAAATGAAATAACATGTTCCCTAGCTGGAAGGTAACGTGCATTCACATTGTCTCTGAATCAAGCACAGAGGGAAGCAGCAATGCATCCTGAATCATGAGTTATATCTCTGCCCTCTCTTTAAAGCATTGAGAAAGTAGATAAGGCTAAAGAAAGCACAATGTGCCTTATTGCAAATTTTCTAGATAATGCTGTGTTTGTATTTGATGAATTTGCTTATTAGCTTGCTTACAAAATTACTACACATTGATTATTCTGAGAAAGTCCCTTCAGATAAACTGAGAATTTATCTGTTACAGATACCATTTAGGCCATTGCTGTTTTATGGTGATTTGCATCTAAAATATACTTTAAAAGTTTTTAATGCGTCTCATAATAATAAAGATAATGGTAATAATAGGGCATTACAATCACTTTCTGGACTTTGCTCCTGGCTGGGTAACAGAAGTGAATTTGAGGTTTAAGGCTGGAATTTATCTGTCCTTTGGTACTTGCTGGGATTGGCATGACCTCCTAACATCAAGGTTATAGAGAAGAGGGGAAAAAAAAGGTTAATCAGTGGCAGGAAGGGACTCATGAGTGAGACTGGCAATTTAAATAGAAGAGCGTCAGGTCTGCTTGTCTACCTTTGTGAACCAACATTTTGCTTCATTAGTACCATGGGACTTCATCTTCCCCCCCTCTACAGAGAGAGTCTGCTAGACTTGGTTCTGGGATTCAGGACAAATAACAGTGCATCATGCTCAGGCAGAAAGACCTTCTCCAGGTTCCAGGAAGAAGTGAACAAAAACTTTACAAAACAAATTATTTACAGGAATTGTTCCTCAACAGGAAATGAGGCAAGTCCTGCTCTGAATTTTTTAACTTAATAAACCTTAAAGCAAGCAGCCAGAATGTTGTGGACAGAAAAACATTTACACGGCTTACCAAGAAAAACTTGGTGAGAAACACTAATCAAGAGTTATTCAAAATGTTAGTTTAGGAAGTTCCCTCAGCTGCAGGTCCCTGGAGGCTGGAATGATACTGGGGATAAACACTTATGTTTTCCCTCTTCCTATGTTTCCCAGGCTACTGTCTGTGTCAGGGGCCCAGGACAGTCATAGAGGTTTTCAGAAGAGGTGTGATAGGTAGATGTAAAACCTCCACTCAAATTATAGTCTGGCCTATATTACCTAGCTGTACCTCAACCTATACAAGCTTGTGTCTTTCTCTTGTTGTTAGAACATGCCAGTGTGTTTTATGAGTTGGGTAACTTCTTGTCTGGGTGGATTTTTTTTCTCAGTTCTCTCAGAATCTGTAAAAGAGCCAAAGGAAGCTTCACATCTTGCTGTCTGCCCCAGTAGGTCTATTGTTATGTTATTTAGAAATGAGACTAATTGAAATCTATGTCAATTTAGTTCTTAATGAGATGCCCTGTGTGACTGATTATTTTTAATAGTTGCTTTATGATCCTCTGGGAAAATTTAGTATCTTAACTACATTTATAGGAAAAGATTTTCATGCGAGTACCAAAAATTTGTAGGATTTGAATCTTAGATCTGAAAATTAATTTTTTTAAAGTAAAGTAATTTTATTATGATGGTGATCTCATAGTTAATCTTAGTGGTTGTTTTCTGAACCCACAACACTGTTTTTCTAAGATTCTGAGGTGGGTCTTGCTAAACACTAATCATTACACAGCCTCTTTCCTTTCTGTTAGTGCCAAACAAAACCTGGCTCTGAGCTGGAGAGACTCACAGAATCGTCCCTGCCTGGGCAGAGAGGCAACCGGTTTTTACCTTCTGCTCTGTATATTTCTTAATGTTTGCACAAGCTTTGGCAAGCTAATTTGCCATGGGAGTTTTCATCTGAATTTACTTGAGGATCTCACTGAAGTAGAACCAAAGTAGTGGGAACCAGGTGTATATTCAAGGGAGAAGTCCTAGCAAATACACAGCACCTCAATTCAGCAAACCAATGCGGCTAGAAAACAATTTTCCCCTCACCCGTGAGATTATGGACGTGCCCCATATCAAAATGGTATCAGAGGCTGCCATGGCAATCTTAATATAAAATCAGAGTGGATGTAGAACAATATCCAACTATTTTCTGCTCGGTTAAGAAGGATTATGGACTAGGTTTGGATATTTTCCAGATCCCTTGAACTCTACCTTATTTTGTCAAGAGTCTCATTGATTTGAAGGCCAAGAGATTATTCCACATAATCCCTATGAAATGTGTTCTTTCACCCAAACAGCACATTCCTAGAGAAAGTTCAAGGGATTCCTTTTCGGGGTAGTTTGCATGACACACAGGAAATGCATAAAATCTCCACAGGTGTGCTTAATGAATCATGGTGTTTTGTGTGTCAGCAGTAAAATCATAGAATCATATGGGGTTGGAAGGGATCTCTGGAGATCATCTAGTCCAACCCCCCCGCCAGAGCGGGTCTATCTAGAGCACATTGCACAGGAACTTGTCCAGGCGGATTTTGAATGTCTCCAGAGAAGGAGACTCCACCACCTCTCTGGGCAGCCTGTTCAGTGCTCTACCACTCTCACAGTAAAGAAGTTCCTCCTCATGTTTAGGTGGAACTTCTTATACTAAGCCATAATCGTCGCACATCATCAGAATCTCAGTGTCAGGATGGTTGTCGGGACTCAAGGATGCCAATCCAGGATTTTTTCTTGCCAGCCATGGTAGTATGGCAGTAATTTACACACTCCTGCAAAATTGACATAGAAGCACAGGAAACTTATCTTCTCTTTCACCCAGCCTTGCGGCTTGGGATAGTGTGAAACTCTCCCTGACACGTGAATGTGGGGTGAGCACCCCCTGACCTCTGTGCTTTGCAGGGCTCCTCTCTGCACACATCATTTTGTAAGATCTATCCTCAATTCCAAAGCTTAACACGGGCTTTAGTGCATTGAAAAGACATACAAGAAAGTACTTGCTTGATTGGCAAATGTGCAAGGATTGGCATCAGCTTCCAATGGAAACTTTGTTATGTGGAGAAAACCTATACCTACCTCTTTTTTTTCATGCAACTTAGCAAAAAACATTTGCATCTACAGCAAATGTCTGTGCGCTCAAGACACATGGCCAAGGTAGATGGTTTTTTTCACTGTTATCATGCATGGGGTTAGATCTTGGTCTAGATTCCACTTTACCTCATCAACAGAAAATTCATTTTCTTAATAAAGAAGCATGTCTATATGAAACTGTTCTTTGCACACTCCTGTCTTTCTGCAGATACGGCTTTTTTATTGTTACTTTGCCTAATTAGTCATCTCTCAGGTTTTTAAATAAAAAAGAAAAATCCCAATTTGGTGCAAAACTTAAGTGGTGAGCTGTTCAGTGACTGGTCTCTATTTGTAAGTTGTGTTGTCATAGTATCTATTGGTCCATTTTGCTTGGACACATGATGTTTATATTCCTGATTAGATTAAGACCAGGAATGATGGAAGGATGACTTCATCTATTCTCTAAGGAAAAAGCCTGATTTTGAGTTTATATTTGTTAGTGCACTGGCATTCCATAAAATACACACTTTGTGTGACAGATTTCAGAGCGGGGTGAAAAAGAAAATAGGGTTTGGGTTTTGTTTTGCTTTGGGTTTTTTCCTGCAATCCATTGTTGTCCAGGATCATGAGATCCATGTGGAGTTTCATACATCATGTTTCTTAGAAGTTTGTTTCCCTTTCAGAGTTAGAGCTTAGATTCGATTGACGTTCTGTGCATGTTGTTTACTGAGGATTTTAAGTGGTCACAGGTTGAACGTGGTCGATGCTGCATGTGCAGGTTGTGGTTTTTTTCAATAACGACCACTGTGGCGACCTTCATCTATTTCTAAGCGATGTGTGAGCTCTTTTTTGACAAACATGTTATACCAATTGGAGAAAGGGAAGCACTATCTCGGGGTTGAATATTGTTCAAAGTATTTTTGTAGCCTGTCCTTTCCATTAAGTGAAAAGGTATTGAAGGACTGTATTGCCCTTTTTTGGGGGCATGAATTAATCCAATTTCCTGTATGTGTGTATTCTGGCAGGAGAACAATTTAAATGTGAGGATTTAGGCAAGTTTGTTCTCAACTGGTTCTTGATTTGTTGGCCTCATACAAGCAGGTGGAGAACCGGAGCTTGGCTTGGTTGAATTGCATGTTTATACACATCTGTGCTGCTTTTTGCTTTCTGATGCAGCACCAGCAGCAGCTTCCCTATCATCCTATTGCTGTCTGTAAGCACCTGATAAGGAGGAGGAAGCACTAGCAGATAAGAAGATGGAAGCTGCCACAGTTTTCAGCCTTGAGCATTTGAAGGGACAGGCTGAAAATTGAGTGCTATTTTCTTGTAGTATCCTTTTGGAGAGGGAGAGCCTTGGGAACATAATGCTTCTCTCCAGTACAAAATTCTAAAGTTAAAGTCTTGAGCCTTGTTAAATGTTATACTTAGGCCCCTTATGAACCAGTTTATGGACTGAACACATATAGTTTCATATAATTTCCTAAGAGATGAGGTTGTCTGAGTATTTAGCCTGTTAAAATTCTTTTTAGAATAAGAGAGCACTTGGCCAAGTGGAGAGCAAATAGACAGTTGCCCAATAAAGTTTTGCTGTGTACAGTCAGGAATAGCAGATTTGGGCTCTGAAGCCCCAGTGTCTGCTTTGCTGTTAGCATTTCCTCACCACCAGAAGAAGGGTGTCAGGGCAGAGACAAAGAACAAAGGAAAGTCAATAAGAATATCTGTCCTCTTGCTGTTTGCCACGTTCAGGAGAAATTAATTATTTGTTTTTCTTTTACATTCGGTCTATTAAGGGATATCCAATTAAACTTGGTGGAAGCTACCCAAGTTCAGTACAACAAAATATTAAAATATTAGTGAGGACTGTGAACCTTTTCAGAAATGTCTGCTGATGTTCTTATTTTTAAGCTTCAAAAAAATTGTTAGGTCAGCAGGTGTTGGTTGTATAGCCTGATTTTTTTGCTGCCAGCACTTACTGTCAGTCTATTGATACAGATCTGATCTAGTCCAGGTACGGTTATGATCTGTACCAGCTCAGGGGTTCTCCAAATGCCTGAAATGGACCATCAAACAGGTTGTTCTATTGCATAGCACAAATACAAGATACTGAACGTTCTTAGTTCTTCCTTCTGTTTCCTCTGTGTTGTCTCCAACCCTCCAGTGGAGGTGGTAAAAGCGTAGGCCTTTCTCAGCTTGGACCAAGCACTGCCAGTGTAGGACAAGCATTGCAGATGGCAAAAAGAGTCTCAGGCTTCTGGAACTATGTCTGAGCTCTGATCGGTGTGGACAGGCGGTGATGTGTCTGGCTGGTACTTCTGGGATAGTCCCTGAGCTGAATAAATTTTCATCAATACACTGATTTCTTTACTCATGTCATGAAGAGAACATTTACCTGACTTTCTGCTGCAGTTCACTTAAACTGGTGCAAGTGCTCATTTACTGTTTTTAAATTAAACAAATTAAAAGTAAATTGGAGCCAGGCCCATCAGAGGATGTTGATGCTATTTGTGTCTAGAAGCTGAGATAGTAGCACTCAGTGTTTTATTGCATTGAAGTGTGAGAACAGGACTTATCCTTCCCCTCATTTTGGACAGTATTGTGGTTTTGGCTGGGATGGAGTTGACTTTTTTACTAGCAGCTGGTATAATGCTGTGTTTTAGGTTGGTTTGGGATGGGAGTACTGATGATGGCACACTAATGTTTTAAGGTCTTGCTAAGCAGTCAAGCCCTTTTCTGCTCCTCACACCACCCCACCGGTGAGTAGGCAGAGAGTATACAAAAGGTTGGGAGGAGAAACAGCTGGGGCAGCTGAAGCCAACTAACCAAAGGGGTATTCCATACCATATGGTGTCACCGTCGGTATATAAAGCTGGAGGAAGAAGGGAGGGGAGGACGTTTGTAGTGATGGCATTTTTGCCTTCCCAAGTAACTGTTACACGTGATGGAGCCCAGCTTTCCTGGGGGTGGCTGAACACCTGCCTACGACGGGCAGTAGTGAACCACAGAGGGGTAGGGGTTGGAAGGGACCTTTGGAGATCATTTAGTCCAACCCCCTACCAAAGCAGGGTCACTCAGAGCAGGTTGACAGGACTGTTTCCAGGTGTGTTTGTAATATCTCCAGAGAAGGAGACTCCACACCCTCTCTGGGCAGCCTGTTCCAGTGCTCCAGCACCCTCAAAGTAAAGAAGTTTTTCCTCGTGTTGAGACAGAAATAACTGGAAACTGCTCTGTAAGTGCCTTATGCTCTCTGAGTTTACGTGGGGAAGAAAGTGCAACACTAGTGTCAAAAATAGTTGTATCTATCAAATGGTACAGAAAGCAATGCAGGGAAGAAATAAATCAATGTTTTGTCCCCAAAGCCGAGAGCAGTTTGGCAGATTCAAGGTCAGGCAGGAGTGCTGGCTGGAAGATGGGTGACTTGGTCGGTTGGGAAGAGGATGTTTGCTGCAGTGCCCAAGTTTTGACCATGTAGTTGGAGTCATCTGTCTTTTGGAGCCCTGCTGAACAGCCATAGTGACGCCAAGGTCACTGAAAACTGCTTGGATAATAGATGTTTTCCCCATAGTAAAGGGCAGGGAATTGCTGCATAAGACAATTAATGGGCACTATTTGGGAGCAGGAAAGTGAGAGGGAAGGGTCAGGTGAGCTTTTCTCAACAGAAGGTTTAGCAGTGTCCTTTCATGGCACCTTTCAGCAATGCTGAATGGTACAGGGCACGAAAATGAAAAAAAAGTCTTTCAGATTAAACCAGCTGCATCAGACTAGGTGCAAATCTTCTGATATGTTGGCCACGTGTGCTACATTTTCTCAGCCAGCCAGACTGGGAAACCACAAGTTCCATTGAAGCTGACATATGCTAGATGTATCTGATAAATTTTGAAAATCAAGCTAACCCCTTCAAAAACAAACATAACTACTAACTTAGCTTCTGTGCAATAGGAAACAAACAATGAGGGTAGTTTCTGTGCCTATTTGTAATTACTACTATCTTTAACTTCTAATTTATTCCATTTTTTAAATGTATTATCTTAAATGTCCGCTATAAAGAAATTTGGGGATTCCAAATAACAGAAACCAATGAGATCACAGGGTGAAAATCTTTTAAAAAAATATTCATTACTGCATGATCATACAAAGTGTAATTTCTAAGAATTACGAAAACACTCAAATGAAACTGATAATCCCAAATTTTCTGGGCATTGTGGAAAATATTATGGTTACTGCTTTGCTGGAGCCTGATTCTTCAGTCTCAATATGCATCTGAAGGTTCGGGCAATGAAATCCCTGGAAGAGAAAAAGTACAAGATACATCCTTGCTCTTCCCAAACATTGATTTTTATGGCCGTTTCACAACTGTGCCCTTAAAAAGTGAAGTTACAGAAATGGGTATACTTCTCTGCCAGGGAAAATTCTTTGTGACTTAGCTGCTGCAGAATTAACTGTTGTAGCATAGCTCTCCCATTTTCACTCCTTAATCTAAAATTTAAGTGACTTTTATTTTTGCAGGAGTATGTCTGGAGCTGCTCTGAATAACTGAGCACTGAAAGGAGTGTTGTGAAATAGTTATTTTTGTAGTAACTATTATGTAGCTCAGTTTCCCCTAGGTATAGGAGGGCCTTAGTGCCTTCAGCATCCGAGGAGCTCTTTAAATAAATCAACATATTTCGTTCTTGAAATTCTGAAAAACTGAATTTGAAAATCCATCTGGGCTATGTATGTAAGAAGTATTTTCCACCTTTAAGGAACTTATATTAAATTAAGAGAAGACATATTAAAAAAACATTAACATAGGGGAAATTATAAGCAAACATTGAACAAAAATAAAAAGCCAAAACTGTAATGAAGCATGCAATCTAGAAATATTTTGTATTAGATACCAGAAAATACTCTAAGTTTTACAAACCCTTTTGCCATCTTTCCTTCCCAGCATATACACACACTGATTTCTAATGAAATCTGATCCCAGTAAATCCTGGGTTTATGGTATGTTGACAGTGACCCCAAGCATCCCATTTTTGAGGGTTTTATGTTAAGCCGTCTGGAAGGTATTTGTTGTCTTTCTTGCTGCCTTCAGAAATAACTTTTCAATCTATTGAGGCTGCATTTCATCTGATCACTTTTAAGCACATGCTTCAGTTCATGTGTTCAGCAGAGCCTTCAAGCACACGCCAAGCCCCTCTAATACCAGGGAGACTTTAAGAACGGAGTTAATGGTAAGCATATGCTTAAGCACTCTGGTTGGTGGGTGCAGGTGACTCTTACTGTCACAGTTTGGGACATCACCTCTCTTAGCTGTACAGACCACTTCCTGGCCAGAAGCTTCTGCTAATCCATTGGAATGGCAGGAGAACCGCTTGTGTGCTCAGTCCTGAAGCCACAGCAAGGAACTAAGCAGTTTGTAACCTCGGTTCGAGCTAAGATGTGGAGACGTGCAGCTGCTCCGGAGCCAGCACAGGGGGAATACCACTGGCAAAGCTCCAGGGAGGACAGCAGGTCACTCCCATCTTCCCTGGCCTTGGGCTGAGGGGCAGTGCTCTTCCAAAGCTCTTTGCACTTCTTGGCTTGTGCCTCTAATGTCTCCTTTCTATTGCCTGCAAGCGAGCATGGGGTGAAGCTTGATGCCTGCGGTGTTGGTTTTGCTACTTTTGGGGAAGCTCATCCTACCTGGAAAAAAACCTATTTGTTTAACAGGGGCTGTAATGAAAGATGACTGCAATAATTGCAGGCTGTTAAATTTGCACATTTGAAGGTTAATTCATGTACTGCACTCAGACACAGCCAAATATCCAGGACAGATGATTCTGTTTTTAAAAATAGGCTGGTTATTACAAAACAAACAAGTGAATAGAGATGAAACAGCATAAGTCCACCTGATTCCAGTACTAGAAAAATGTCAATGACATACAGTAGGGAACCTCATGCCAATTTAACTATTGCTTGTGTAGAAAGTGACAGAAACAAGTGTGTGCAGCATAAGGCTTAGGACGAACAGCGTGCCAACACTAAAACAGGGCTCCAAGTCAGCTCCCTGTTTCTGAGGCCTCTTTTTTCTGGGTGTGAAATGTGTGTGTCAAAGCTTGATACAGTAGAATATGGACAAATCAAACAATTATATCCATGTCCAGGATGGTTGTTCCAATAGTACTTTCTCAATCAGAAAACAGAGGGCTGCATGTACAAAACAACATGTAGCACACCAGGAGGAGGGAACAAATTTCTTGCAAATGTATACACACGTGTGTATATGCAGAACATATTTGTGAAATGCTGACCTTTTCATTCCCCCTCCAAAGTACTGGCAGTACTAGCCTCTTCCATTTCCTTTTTCGCTGTTGGCTGTGGGAGCTGCAGCAGTGTGGCCTGGCTGCTGCTTTGTAGTTTATGCTCTGAGAGCCAAATATTGGTCCCAGGGAAATTAACTGAGCTCTGCCCTGCAAGGGAGGGGTAACCTCTCTGAGGAAGATTGCAACTTGGCCTTGATAGTACCCAGTAGATTTAGCCAGCAACATAAATACCATGCCAGAGCTCTCTATTTCCCTCTAAATGTGGCCCTTGTGAGGATTAGTTGGTGTGACATGCATTTGGTTTTACATTTCTTAGATTTCTATAATCTTGACAGAGGGTTTTTTAAAACCAGATACTGCATTTACACAGATCTTGTGTACATCATTTATAAAGATAGTATTACCCTTTGCAGCCAGCTGAAGTTGAGTACAGAGATAAGGATGTGACCTGGCTGGCTCTTCACTGGGCAGAGTGTTTCCTTATGAATGTTGGCTGTGGTCAACACTGGTTTTCTGCTGATAGGAGTACGTGTGGGGGTACGTGCTTTTTGCAGCAAGGAAAAGGAAGGGTATTTGGTCTGAGCTTTCCAATTAGCTGTGCTTCTTTGTGTGTGCCTTTTATTTTGTGTGTGTGTGTGTGTGTGTTACCCCCATGGTCTTTTCAACAGTAGAATTCACTCCCTTTGTCTTGATCTAGATTATTGCTCTTCTGTGTTTGATGAAAGGAGCCTCAGGCCCCAGGCAAATGAGAGAAGAGGCAAGATTGGAAGCACTGGATGAGTAATTACTAAGTAGTCATGGATTTATTTGGTCCAATCTTGCTTTATCTTTTTTGCAAGTATTCAGCAGCTCCTACTGAGCTTGGAGAAAACTGCAGTGACTCTCTGTGGGCAAATGCTGTCATCTGTCTTGGAACAGAGATGTTTATGCACAACTTTTAATACCAAAAAACACCTAACCTGCAGTTCTTAGTCTTGGCAAAGTCCTCCAAGGCTGCTAACATCTCTTAGAACAAGGCTGAGTGTTTGCTTTGCGTGGCATCTCTGCTGACCCTTCTACATCTCTACTGACAACTTTCCAAAAGGGGTCCACTTCATGGAGTGGTATGTTTAGACGCATAATAGTGATGTGCATTAATAGAAAAAAAATGGTTATGCAGGAAAACACCTGCTTTTAACTTTTAACAGTATCTTGTACTGTTAGTTTGTTTTAGAAATCCCCACAAAGTTGAGTTTTGTTTAGGGGTTTGTTGATTTTTGCCCAATAATTTTTTTTTTTTTTTTTTGGGGGGGGGGGGAAGAGGGGAAGGAGGAGTCTGACATGCTCCAATTTCAGTGGTCTTAGAAACAGTAGTTTCTTTTACTGTGGTTGGAGAAAGTAAATAGCTGATTTTTCCATTGCTGCTTTATAAATTATATTGTCTTCAAGGCCTGACCCTAAGGAATGCTAAACTTCTACATTCAATGTGAGTAGGCAAGTGACATTTTCTTAATAGTGTATTCCTAGTGTGTTTTCTAGGACAAAACATAAGCAGATCACGGAAGCAAATGTATTCCTGCTGTTGTCGTGGCCTTAGGTGTCTAATCTGTCCATTGCATGCACTCATGCATGCCTTCTTTTCTGCCCTTATCTTTTTAATGAACAGTAGCACAGCAGAATATAATGTGTAGCCCCTTGTCTGTTCTCAGGTATAGAGCTGAAAAGAATCTTGTTAACAAGGTGTGCTGTCTGAGGAAGAGAGGAGAAAGATGCCTCTTCAGAGATGAATGAAGATTATAAATACAAGGTTTGAAAGGTATCCTTGATGATACTTTTTTACTGAATTATATCAGAGAAACTTTTAAATATAGTCAACTCATTGTCATCTGGCTGTGCAAACTTCTGTTCAACAGTGAGCTGCAGAAGTGACCCTTTGGAACCTATGCTCATCTGGCAAAGTTTTGGAATTTAATAATCATATAGTTGTTATCAACATGTTTTTCTTTCCCTTCTTTACTTATATTTTAATGGCATCTGTATTCCGTGAAGATTTTTCAATATTTGCTGCTGCATAATAAGAAATGATAGAAGTCAGCAAGTCTGTCTTGAGAGAGAGTTTAAGCCACATAGAGAGACTTCTGTCCACCTGTTGGAGAAGGAACATCTGAGTGCAGGAGTGAGTAACGAGTTCTGTAACTGGGTCCTGGTTGCAGCATTGTTTCTCATGGACTTGAAGTTTGCAGGGGTGGGAAGGGAAGAAACTAAACTGCAGTGCTGACACTTGGAGGCTGCAATTAGGTCTGGCTTATTCTCTTGTACAAAATTTTACTATTTTACGATTTTCCAAGTCATTGGCACAAGCATGGAAAATAGAGAGTATAATGTATTGTTAAATCAGCTTTAGTGGAAACTTCTCATCATGAAAATGTAATTGAAGCTATCGTTTTCATGGCAGCTTAGTGTTATAATGGCAGCATACTCCAGTGGTGAGTGGAATCTCAAGATTCAGAACATGCTCCCTGCTCACATCCTTGGGAAGAGAACATAATTTCAGATACAGCCATGCTCTAAAGAATGAATTTAACTCACTCAGCATATATCATCAATATAGATGCAGAACAGGATAATGTGGAATGGGTAAAGCCACTTAATGCACTCTTGTCTTCCTTCTTGAAGAGCGTGCAAAAGGATATTGGAGTGACAAGTGAAAATAAAGCAACCTACTTTGGCCTGATTCGTCAAGGGCACGGCGACGGCATTGTTCTGTTGCTGTTTGGAGAGGAGAGCTTTTTCTCTGCTTCCTTTGAGGTTACCAGAGTGAGTCATGAAGGAGAAGTACCCAGGTGGCTTTGAGCACATACCTGTCTCTAGCACTCTTCAGTGCACTTGCACAGTAATTCCAGGCTCATAGATAGTAAAAGATAGTAAAATGTTCCTTCTTGAGAGGTTATTGGAGGGAATTAATCATGAATTTCTTATTGAAATGTCTGTGTTGTAAAATGATTATTCATTAAAATCAAATGTTTTTTTTCAGGAGAGGGCTTGTTCTGAGACTATCCCATCACATTTTGTCTTTTAAAATCATTTTTACAGGAAAGGTTTTGACATTGTTGAAACATCTGTTTTGAACAATTTCTTTCATAAACTGTTCTGTTTGAAACACATAAATGGAAGTTTAAATTGAAAAAGATAAGACAAAATGAATAGTTTCAATGAAGAATATGAAGCTGAGTTTCATTCTAATTTAAATGAGGATAATATTTTAAAAATATCACATTTATATTGGCTGGAAGAGTGGTTCTCATTCTATTCTAGAAAATTAAGGGATGGGAAAATATCTAGTTGAGAATAAGTGAACAGCGCAAAGCAACAGTTAATATCTGCTCATTGTAGAAGGACTTTTAACTTCTGGTATCCTAATGTTAGTGTATGATGTTATTGTTTACCATTCCTGGAGTACGCTGAGGACCACTAGAGTCTCTACGAGCATTTTCCCTCACTGTATTTCTTTTCATGTATGACCTTTAAAAATAAATTCTGCATACCTCAGTGTTGAACAACGATGTAATACCCTTCTTGCCTATTAGATAAAGCATTCTGTGATCAGCCGTTTGATGCATATCTTCTAATTTGTCATGGATATTTCTGTGTTTTCAAGGAAATATTTACACTGAAGGTTGGGAAGAAACAGCCTTAAAAGATGGTAAATATGTGTTAGTGTTTCTAAATACAGAGATGAAAAGTGTACCAAAATCTGATTTTGAAGTGTGACTGAATAGAGCATTACAGGATTATGTATTGTATATTTCTCCTACAGTTAATCAACAAGCTATGGCCAAGCCATAACTTCCTACAAAGCTTGGAAGTATTTAGACTGGGTTATCTAAGCAAGTGAGACATGTTTATGAAACAAAAGGAAAAAAAAAAATGTAATAAATCAGTGATTAGCATCAATCAGATATTCAGTGTCTACATTTTAGGAACATAACGTTTTTATGGTATTTGGGGTGATAGATTTGTTATTCCTTATCTCAATGTAGTTTACGTCCATGATAGTACTAAAGGTGGGTCTGTAGAGATTGCTAATTGAATCGTGCCTGCCTTGTCAGTCAGATGCAGTTATGTGAGTGCTAGCAGTCAATATCCTAACAGAAGCTGTGACATGGGGGCAATCTTTGTATTACTGGTTTGGTCACCGCAGATTTCCATTGACCTGTGCTTTAGCAAAGAGCCCCTCCCTCTCACCAAGTGGCTCTTGAATTTTCTTGGCCTTTTGTAACGCTTTAGTTTTACAGCTCAAAAACCTGATGGGCAAACACAGCCTGGGACCAAAGTGTCTCTGCTACCTTTTCTTTTGATGATTGCTTGGGAAGGTTTGATGGCACAGCAGCATGCTTTAGCTCTTCTCAACCATCTCTATGTGGCTAATGCATGGGTCATTGTTGCCTTCTCCCTGGGTAGTGCCCTCTGGAGTAGTTTATGGATCAGCAAACCCTGAAGTGCAAGGCATTATCACTTGTTGAACAACAGTGATTGCCTAGAGCAAATAAGGGACACAAAAATGTCAGTTGCTAATACTGATCCACAAATAAAGCTTATTTCGGACCAGCAAAGAGACTTAAGATGTGATAATGCCATGGGTTTTGAAACAGCTGCAGTTCAACTTTTAATCCGAACTGCAGACTTGTGTCAAGGTGGCTGTGGGCTCACAGCTTGTTTGTGGGCTGGTCTTCGTTGTTGATTGGAACCGTAGTTAATTTACTCAACTGTCTTCCAGCAAGTAATATGTGCAAGATTTTGTCTTCATCCTGTTTTCATGGCTTGTGGCCTCCAAAAAAAAAAAACAAAACCACCAACCATCTCAAAACATTTTTAAATGACATATAAATATTTCCAGAAGGTAATTCTTTCATTTGTTTTTGTCCAGGTTTGATAGTGACTTGCAGCTAGTTGATGATGCTGCCTTGGAAACAGAATCAGGAGGAGGCACAATTCTCTTTGGACATCTTCAGAGAAACATGCACCACCTGCCTTTAGTGGAGACACCCCAGAGCAGCACACACCAAGCTCCTCAACCCTGAGCACACACAGCAACAGTCCTCGTGCAGCCACCAGCACGGACAGACGCACAGCCAGGTTGAGCTAACTAAGAATTTGCCAAGCAGATGAGCTGTTTTAAAAGCCCTTGGCATATATGGACCCTGAAGTGTTTGGGAAGGGAGTTAAGCAATGCAGTTGCTCGTGATAGCATAGAATGAGATTCAAGAACCAGAAAGAGCCTTTCTGTTTTCCATCTGGGCTAAAAAAACCCCAACTTCCTGCAGTTCGATTCTTTCAAATAAAATCTTGCTGCGGCCACATCATTTAAACAGAGGATCTGGAATTTCTGGACAGATTTTTAGGGCTTTTAAACATCATCAGGCTGAGAGCAAGGCAGGGTTTCTTTAAGTCTTATGCTTAATCTTTCTAAATGTAGTGCTATCACACAGAGTTACAAGGTTTTGTTCTTGTTTGTTTAGTTTTCTCCAGCCAAAATAATTATCAAGTCCCTAGTGTGAGTGCAATGATATCATTTATGTTAAAGCTAGAGAGTGGGAACAGAGTGCTGTTTCATGGAAAGTTTAATGGGTTTGTCTTTTTGTTTGTTCTCTTGAAAATGAAAACCAAAGGGCCTAAGCCTGTCTTTTAAAGAAAGATACTGAGACAGGAACCAGCCCCCTTCCCATATGGTAGTAGCCCAGCGGGAAAGGCCAGGTTCAAACCTCTCTTCTAAATCTGGCCTTTCACACTAAAGAGCTTGCCCTTTCTGGTTTGTGTTTGTATGTCTGTCTGCTCATCTGTCTGACCCTGCAGTACATGGACAGGGCAGAAGAGCCCCAGAAGGAACGCTGTATCGGCCTGGTCTTGCCAAGCAAATGCACTGTGAGCACAAGAGCCTCGTCCCAGATAGTATTTCATTGAAGCTGATGTTTTTCCACAGAAAGCTTTGGTTTCAACAAATCAGCACTTTCCAACAGAGAAGTCTTTTGCCAAAGAAATTCCCCAAATACTTAGTTGTGGTTGTGGTAGCTCCTCAGCAGGGGGAGTTCTGGTATGCTTAGTTATAGGTTCATGTCCAAGAATTTGGAGAACAACGTTAAGTGCTTCCATGAGTGTGGTTGGTATATGAGGAAGGAATAAAAGCCTCGAGGACTTCTGCTCTTCTTTAGGCTTCATTATCTCCTGCCTTTTTTTTTTGTTCTTCTTTTTGGCACGTTTCTGTGTTAAACAGATACTGTATACTATTTTATTCCATTATCATTTTCCCTTGGGACAAATTATTCCATTGCAGACACCTTTCTGTCATTCAACCTGCTGGAGCAAAAGCAGTGAAACATCCTGGTGAATATATTGGCTTACCTTCAGCTCATCTATTTGTTCTGCAAACATGTGGACGCATTTAGTGTTATCTCTGCCTCAGAATTTGATCCCATTTGTAGCTCTGCCCAAGAAGCAGATCAGAAAAGCACTGCCTACTCACTCCACTTAGAGTAAGAAGAGCAGAAATGAATTTGAGTTACATGGGAAGCAAGGTAAAGTAGACTCCAGTTAAAGCCAAGAACTGAGAAGGCTTAGTCTTCAGGTAAGAAGATGAGGAAGCAGGTCTGGAGTCTCTCTTCTTGGTGTAACTCCATTTTTTTCTCCTTTTCTGTTTTTTGCTAGTCATGAACAGGAATTCCAAAAATCTAGGAGCAATTTACTGGAGGATTATTTCTCTAGGACTACATTTCCCTCCTTGTAGAAACAGGTCACTACAAAAATATCAGCTGGCTGTTCAGAAAAAGGCTTTCACTCTCCATCCACCTGATTGCCAGATCTTGCTCTCCCCTTTCAGCCAGAGCTGTCCTCCCATTTGTTTGTCAGGCTTCATGTATAGTAAGAAGCATTGGTTTTCTGTGCGCAGAGTTTCCTGCATCTCTACTTCTCCCCACCCATCCCCCTCCGCACTTTCTACCCTCCCTCCTTGTTAGACATGATTACATGTTGTTTGGCCTCATTCCATTTAGGTTACTTTGCTGTATCATCCTGAATTTGTGTGTAGCATAACAGCCCCGAAGATCTCCCAGTTTGAACCAAATGATAGAGTAGGCAGAGTTCATTAAAATAAATAACAGCATAGTGTGAAACACAGCCCTGCAGTAATCAAAACTGAAATTTGAAAAAGTGACTCTGAGCGTAAAGAAGTCTGTTACATGCTGTCTGATAGAGGCAGAAATGGGGTCTTGAAAACAGCCAGTTTTATATGCTCTATTTAAACCTGTCAGCTCTGCAGACAAAGACATGGGTGGTTGTAACAGGGGGAGAGAAAGCGGTTGGGAGGGGGATATGTGTGACCATATTATAGAACTTGGTGCCTGAATTTCTCCCTTGATCCCCAAAGCTGGAACATTGCTCATGTTGTTGTTGTTTGTTTTTTTTTATTGGGGCTGGTGGCAGAGGAAAGCTATGATTTAAGCCTAGAAGTGGAAATGTTTTATATAAAGCAAACTTTCTGTGCGGTTAAATGCAGTTGACTCTCCCTCCTTCCACTTGCTCCCCTGTGTGTCTTGCTGTCCCATTTCTTTAGTCTGCTTGTTTTCAGTGTTTGTAATGTTCCATTTTAAAATATCTCAGTGCTTTTTCCCTTGCTGTCTTAAAGACTCTTTGTTCCTCAATTCAGCTTTAGTTCCTCAGGGCACTCAGATTATTACTACTAAAATTTTGCTCTTAAAATAAAGGCTCAAGGTTTACAGAGTGGCTTAGAAGAATGTGAGTTTCTGTACCTGTTAGACACTGCACAGGGTGCAGCGGAAGAGGCTACAAAAATGTCTTATTCTTACATTCTGCTGTCAGCATTTGCTACTGTCAGAAACAGGATTCAAGGCAAGATGGTCCAGTTCTGCAGCTCGTTATGTTCATCACTGAATTTATTTCAGCAACTCCTCCCTTGCAGCCTCTGTGAATCTACAAATACGGTGTATAAACCAAGTAAAAAGTATTCCCTGGTCACCATGGTGGAACACACAATCTGAAGATGTGAAAACACATTTCTAGTTCTCTGCAGACATGTACTGCTGATAGATACAACATTTCCATGATTTTTGCACTTGCAAATTGGAGCCTGAAGCAATTATACGTGACTCCCAAGTGTTAGAGAAACAGGCCTTATGTAGGCAAATGTGTGTACATTTCCTAATTGTGCAGTTATTTTTGTGTCTCTTTAGTACGTCCTTCATTTTGGTTTTGCTCTATCTCTAGCATCAAATTCTGTGGAGTGCATGAGAATAGCTGTTGTACGTGCTGCTGTATCCTGTTTTTAAGGGATAACAATGGGTTAAAAGTCTTATCCTGGTATGAGAGGCAGGAGGAGGAGAGTATTTTCAAGTATTTGCTGGAATGTGCTGTCTGGAATCAAAAGGGCTGAGATACTTGAAGGAAGACCCCACGTTAGAGACTATGGAAACAACTGGGCTTTAGCTTCTAAATCACTCCAGGAGGGCTCATTTCTATCAAAGTAATCATGTAAAAAAAGACCCTTCTGAAGAAGACAAACAGGAGGGAATGGATGCTGACAATGTGCTGGAGGAAACGGAGGCTGTCAGAGAGACCAGGCTGCTTCCTTGTTGGAGCTCCTGCCAAGAGAGACCTGGACATGCCGGCTCAGGCCCTCCACCTCTTACAGACAAATGACCAACAGGCCCTGCTTTGTCTCAGCAGAGCCGCCTTGCCGAGCTGGGATTCCTGCCAGCTTGCCTCAGCTTCTCTTAAAGGGAGCAGGCGTTAGAGTGGATTTAAAATATTCACTGTTTCCTCCTCTTTGCTGAATTTCTGTCAGAGGAGCTCCCTGTCAGTCCTGTAGCCAGACAAAAGCTTTGACTAGCACAGCAAATGTGTAGGAATTAGTCCCTTAGGGCAGGCTGCAGCTTCAACAGCAATAAATGCGTTGCCACAGCCAAAAACTCCCTAGCATGGGAAAAGCATGGCGTTCACAGGCCCACAAAGTCAAAAAAGGCCCAGGACTTATCCAGAGGTTATACTGACCAAGAGATTCAAGGGGTTCTCAAGTGAAAATGACAAAGCCTTGTGAGCCCAGCTTAGCTCCACCAGTTGTAAGAGAAGCGTAGTGTGATCAAAAGTGTACTGCCTTCTGTGTGAGTAAGGTTACTCTATAAATACGTGGGCAAAGGCGGCCTTCTCACCGTCAAGATACGGGATGTCA
>JAOXNO010000007.1:3104254-3148007 GCA_028565335.1 Limnodromus scolopaceus
TGCCTACCTACTTTTTCTCAAACCTACATAGAGCCAAGGTTTCCTCACTCTATACATCCCGAGTTAATTATTGTTGTTAAAAGGTACAGCAATCCATCTGTCCTTGTAAACTGTCTCCTTGCAAAAAAGGAATTATTTTTTCCAGGCCATTTCTCCCGATGGTCAAGATCTTTTCAAACTGCTGTTGCACCACCAAACCTGCTCAGGGTCCCTCCCAGCTTTTGACTGCCCTTAGACGTACCAGGCATACGCTCTGTTCCATCTCCTGACACCAAAAGCACAGCAGCTCCCAGAGCAGAGCGCAGCCCCGTGGGTGCCCATGCACACGCTACGGCTTGATTGAAAGCCCGCAAGTGCAGCTGCATTCAGGGGATGTGGCTTCTGAAGCTGTAAACTGAACACCCCACTTTGACACTTGGCCACAGCAGGAGTAATCCACAACGAGAACTCCACAAAAACCCAGTAACACCAATTGCAAACCCACAGCAGCAGCTTCAAAGATAGCTATACCGGGAACAAGGGAGAAAAATAGAACAGCTTCACCTGGTGCACAGGAAAGCAGCAGAAGGAGAAAGGGGTCAGCGTTCATGGCCCTTACAGAAGACAGGCATTCTCCTTCCACTCCTAAATCTGTCTGTTAGGTCTAAATATCACAGCCCTACTGCGGCCATACCGAGAGCAGGAAACAACAGCCCTGCCACCAGATGCTTATGGAGCAGGACACTTAGACACAAGGACAGGTTGTAACACAGACAACCCTGATTTTTTTTTTATCAAAAATAGCCACTTGGAACACACTGCCAAACAACATTTGGCAATTAAACTTTGACGTGTTTAACACACACAATTTTTTGGGAACCTGTGATTTGCTTCCTGCTATTGTTGTTGTTCTTTCACAAATTCTACCTGTAGGCAAGTTACTCATTACTGGTTCAGGCATTTACCTTCTTGCTATTACCAGCACATTTCCACAGGCACGTCACTTAACTACTCTGCTAAAATGATCCAAATGAAAGTTACAGCCATGAAAGAGGAGTGAAAAAGAAAAGGTAAGGTCAGGCAGCAAAAGAGCTCTGCGGGCTGACACCTGCAGTCAACCTTGCACCCTGTTTTGGAAACCACACACCCACCCACCCCCACAAAACAAACAAAGAGACAAAAACCCGGGCACCTGGCCTCTTTTTTGTCTTCAGGAGCTCATCCCTGTCTCAGCACACTGCCTTGTCAGAGCAGGAAGCACAGACGATCTGTATCCCGAGAACACCTGCACAGGATTAACGCGTGCCCAGAAGTAGTCCCCCTCTCTAAGAGCATGTCGCTTTTGTGCTTTTAATAATCGTTAACTCGATGGTAGTCACTGGCACGGCTGGGAGGAAACTCATTCACTTTTCAACGTAGCCTCTCCTTGGAGAAAAAAAGGTGTTACAGACTGAAAAAAATATTATGATTCAGAGCTCCCACCCGCAAGGGAGCTGTGGGGGCATTAACAAAAGCAAAGACCAATAGCAGCAACACTCAGTGAAATTTGGCTTTTGTTCTGATCATGTCCTTAAGAGACCCTCCAAGTCTACACCTCAGTCCTAAAAGGACTAGTCCTTTCCTGGAGCGACAAGCTTTTTTACTTAAATGTCATAGACTGAAGGCCCCATGGAACAGCGTGGACTGAGCCATAGAAAAACATGCCATCGCTACTCAAAAAAAAAAGACTACAAATCAAGTGACACATCCGTTTCCATCATGTTTCATTCACAACATTTCCACTGGCATCTAGGTGCTCAAAAGTCAACTACACTGACACCACATACTAATAAAATCAAGTTGTGAATCAAAAATAAAAGGCTGTTTCCAAGTTGCCTGCAAAATTAGTAGGAACAAAGAGAAAAGAAACACTTGAGCCCAAAGAAGGTAATGGGCAGGTCTTAATTTAGCTGAGGTGAAAGTTTGTTCTTTTACCCCAAAGGAAGACATTTCTGAATACTGAGGGCCTGATTCGGGCAGGAGGCACTCTCCGTTAACTGCAGTTCCTCATCAGCTTTTCCCCACTGGCAGCAAATTTGCCTTTACCGCGACTTGGATGTGGAGCATCTGTAGCATCCCTGAACTCGCAAACGTTTCTCCCCGCTCCCGCAGCCCCACATGTTCTGTTACCTGAGCAGCAAGCGGAATCAGCCCTGCAGGACTTCCTTCCCATCCCACAGAAGGTGACTCTGGGAAAAGAAGAGAGAGAAATGACCCTGTTTGTCATACCCAGCCAATGGGGACAAGCCGGGGGACCCCTACCCCACCTCTGCCCTTGGGAGTGTATCCAGGACAGACCCTCCACGCACAGTGGCCACCTGGCACGGATCTCATCCCCAAGGGAAGGGGTCGAGCTGCCCGCTGGCAGAAGGACGGCTCGTTTCCCTGCTGTTTGGAGCTCCACACTCAGGACCAGCCCTGCCTGCACCCAGCTGCTCTTCAGCCCTACAGGGAGCATGGCCTGGATGGACCTCAGATGCTCCAGCCAACAGACGCCCCAGCTAATTGCAGCTCCCACTCATTACCACTGGCAGCAGCCTTGCCTCTGGCTAATGCATGCTCCAGGCAGTGGGCACTCTGTCTCACTGCAGCTCCTGCTTGCCACAGCTCTGGCTAATCCAAGCCCCCACCCTGCACTAAAGAGCCAGTCGATTTCAGCTCCTTCTCACTACAAACTCTGTTTGCAACAGTCTGGGCTTTTGACCAGGGTGTCAATTGATCGCCATCAGATTTTGAGTATTACAATTAAACATCACAACTGTACATTATAGAAACATTAACTAGTTTGTATGACTAAATTACTTAATAGCTAGGCTAAGCGGTGCGCAGATAAGAGCTGGACTCGAAGAGGGCACGTGGGATCTGAAAAGCACCTTTTCCTCCCACAGACCACCTCAAACATCGAGTTCAGGCGGGTGCGTGCTGGCTTCCCGAACTTCGGAGTCCAATGTGACCAGACCCTTCCCCTCCGGGGAGCCTCCCCGCACCCCCCCAGTCCCTGCTTTCCCCCACAGCCCCCAACGCCCTCCTGCCCCCCACTGCAAAACCAGCCAAAATGGCTTCTGCTCATGGCCCCCCGAAACAGATCACTTAGTGCCCCTTTCTGAGCCCCAAAACCCAACTACTGAGCCTCTTCTCAAGTCCCCAAAACGCCGGACTCGACCCCCGCTCCTGAGCCAAATGCCACACAATTCCTTCTGTTTCTGAGCTCCAAAACCAGGTCACACTCTCTGCTTCCTGAGCACCTCTGCAGCTCCTCTGGGTGATGCTGAGGGGCAGGGGAAGCACAGCCACTCCACAGCCCGGCACCACCAGGGCCTCAAGGGCAGTTTTGGGGAGCACTGGGCAACTGCGGAGGAGCCGGCCCCGCGCCTCTGCCGTGCGGCACCAGCACGGGCCCGATACCGCTTTCTTATCGCCGTTCCGGGCTTTATTACTCCGGCATCGCCAGCACCGCACCCCAAGCCTCTCAGGCCGAAGGCAGCCCGCAGGGAACCGTGCCCAGACACCCCGCTCCAACCCTGCAGTCCCCCGCTCAAGCCGTCTGTTCTCCCAGTCCCACGCAGAGCCCCCCTAGCCTCCCCCCCATCACACCTTTCTGCCTCCTCAGCCCCCCCGCCACCGCCCCCTGCCACGTTCCCCGCTACCACCCGCTCACCTTGATGCGGTCCAGCTGCCTCACGACTGCTTGCGGCGGCCGCAGCCCAGACCAGCCAAGCACCAGACCCCGCTTTCCCTCTGAGACGACCCACTGCGATGTCGAAGTACCCGACATTTTCCCTCGGCCCTCTCCGCTTCCGGAGCGCCCCGGGTCGCCCAGGCCGTGCGACCATTGGCCGTCACCCCGCCCCGCGGGAAATCCCCCCTCCATTGGCCCGTCGCTGCCGTCAATCGCCACCGGCGCCCGCGCTCTAATTGGCCCATCCTCTCTCCCATCCGCCCGGGAGGGGTTGCCATAGTGAAGACGCACCAGCACGAGCGCGGGGCCGTTGCCGTGGCGATGGGGCGGTGCGGCCGGGCCTGCCGGCGGGGAATTCACCCAAAAACCGGCTTTTTCTTCTTGAAAAATGTATACATTTGTGTGCAACAGCACAAAATAAACCCATGTCCGCCTTCTTCCCCTCCTCCCTTCCATCCGCTCTCGGGTAACTCCCTGAGGCTGCCCGGACCCGGCTCATCTCCAGCGCACTGGCAGCCTGCCGCAGCGAGCGGCTTGAAGCTTCCCGTCCCGCCACCCCCGGGCGGCCAGGAGACACCTCTACCCCTGCCCCTGCCGACGGGAGTCGCTCGTCTCCCCGTTGGTCCCGGCCCTCCACTGCCGCCGGGATGGCGCCCGGCAACTGCCCGTCGGGGGCTGGCGCTGCAGTACCGAGCTTTGCGCGCCGAGCACCCGCCCGGACCGCGCACGTGGGGCAACAGCGGCATTTAGATACCGGGAGACAGCAACGGACGCGGCGGTACCGCCCCGCGGGCGCCGCGGTATCGCACTGCCTATACCGACGGACGGCAGCGTGGAGCACAGGGACGGCACCGCGCATGCGCCATACCTGAGCCGCCGGCCGGCAGCAGCGAGCAGGGCTAGGCGTGCGCCATTGCGCATGCGCGGCGGCCGATCTGACATAGCGGGGTTTGGTCCCCGGGCTGAAATTGTAAGAAGTCGCTGCGCTGAAGAAAGGGAAGAAATATTTAAAAAATAAAAGTAGTAAACTTGAGACAGGTAGACAGAACATTTTAAAAGCAATGTGTTTTAGAGAAATAGAGGGCAAAGATTAAAAATAGCGACAGCAAGCTAAAATGCAGACATGGAAGTTTTAAAAAGCGTTAAAAGCATTTTAAAGTTTAAAAAGGTTTTTAAAAGTCTTTAGATTTGTCTTTTAAAAGACAAGTTATTAAAAGACAGTTAAAAGAATAAAGGTAGACAGAAAATTATAACAGAAACTGTGATTAAGGAAATAAGGAAAAACTAAAAATTAGCAACAGCAAATCATAATGGAGACGTAGAAAGAAAATTTTAAAAGTGATGGCACTTAAGGGAAAACAAACAAAAAAAATAACTAAAGACAGCTAATGAGATAAAAGAAGATTTTTCAAGTCAAAGGATTGAGAAGAAAGAATTAAAAAATAGCAACAGCATACCAAAACGTAAACATAGACAACATTTTTAAAAAGTGATAGCACTAAGGAAAGATAAGAAAGAATTAAAAAACAAAGCCCATGAATGAGAAAAAAGTAAGCCTAGAAAGCAAACTTTAAAAGCTTTGAGCAGTAGGGAAATAAAGGGAAAAAAAAATAAAAATAGAGAGGGCAAGCTTTAACAGGGAGAGAAAATTTAAAAAGCAACAGCACTAAGGAGAGACAAGTAATTAAAACATAAATACAGGGAAATGAAGACAGCAAACAAGGTAAAAGTAGATAGAAAATTTTAAAAGCAGTGGGGATTAAGGAAATAAGGAGAAACATTGAAAAATAGGTCATCAAACTAAAATAGAGACATAGAAAGAAAATCTAAAAAGATTTTTGTATTCAGGTTTCTCTTGGGTTCTCTGGATTTAAGTGCTTAGGAAGCATCTCACAGCCATCTGCTCAAGGCAGTACCCTTCAACTTGGAAAGTCATTCTGCTTGATGTTAATAGATTTGTCTTTTCTATTGATGTGGGGAACATTAGGTACCAATTCCTTTCAGCAGACATGGATGGAGCAGATCCAGAATTCCGAGGAAGTGTTTCAGAGTCGATTTGGTTTTGGTAGGATTCTACTGAAAGTGCTAAAGGTGACCTCAATTGCTAGGGATGGACCATAGGTGCAGAACTGAAGGGGTGTAACCTCTAGCAGGCAAAAGTGGAAGCAGTGGATGAGCCCGAACATGTTTGATAGGAGTTTGAATGACTTGACAGAGGTCACACACCAAACGCACAGCAGAGCTGGAACAAGAATCAAAGCTACCAATTTCTTCTACATCTTCATCTTGGGACCTTCAGCCATTCATTTCAACACTCCGGTAAGGTGCTGTGCAGCACAGAAGTGGAGGCTAAGAGACTGGGTTAATTACTTCTTTAACAGAATCTTTTTGCTCAGGCACATCCATTCAAAGCTCAGCCATCCGATCTCAGTGTTTCTCACTGATTATTGTCAAAGGCACACACAGCAATACTCTGGTTCTTAAGTCACAGAGGGCATCTTGTTACAAAGCTCGCTGCTTTGTAAAGACGCAGAATCATCGCGCTGGTAATAGCATCATCTGTCCATTTCCCACTCCCCTCACTCCCCCCGCTTCTTGGCTGTTTGTTTGTAAGTTTGTAGTTGGTGAAAGTAATAGCCCTTTGCCATAAAGAGCGCAATGCCCAAGCTGCGACTCACATTACCACATTTTATTTGCTCCTGCTATCACACAGCCCCCGCAGGTCATAATTCACTGTGAGTGTCATCACAGAACAACCTTGCTGGTCCTGTTATTGTTATTTGGTCCAGAAAGATGAGTTGCTGACCTTTCCCAAGTACTATTTCTGTTGACTGATAAAAACCTTCAGAACAAAGTTGTGCGTTTCTTCGTGGTTCAAGCCAGACTCTATCTGCCTATGAGTTTTGTGAATCTTAGTGCCTTTGTGAAGATAGCTCCAGGTATTTCAAAGGAGACCCTAGCTTTCTCTGCATAAACTCTGAGGAAGGGTAAGCTGCAGGCCCCGACTGCTGGTGCTAAATACTACTGGTTAATCACATTCACGTAGCTCCCAGTTTGTTTGTAACAGAAGAGTGAGCTCACCTCCGCTTGTGGGCTCCCAGGGACGAGGTGTACTGCAGACCACTAGGTAGACTGCCTGCAGCTGGTCTGGGCAGCCTGCTGCTGCTCTGCGCCGTAAGGAGCTCATCAGGAATGCAGTAGCAGGGCTGGAAAAAAGGCGCTATATATCCCACTGATTTCAGGATAACAGTTGTCAAATGCCTGCTCTTGTGCTCTGCATCTCAACTCTTTTGGGTATTACCTGCAATGCTAATTTGGAGCAAAGCTCCCAAGTGGTACTAAGCCATACAGGATACAGGTAAAGGAATTGCCACTTCCACAATCCTGCAGATTATGGAAGAAAACCCACCTTTCTAAATGCATGATGGGGGACGGGAGGGGAGGAATTTCTGGAAAGATCTGATGTTGATGGTCATAGGAAAATTTAAAACCAGAAGCATATGAAAGGTCCCCATATTGTCTCTGATTTTAGGCTGAAGGATAAGGAAATTGCATTAGTTTAATTCCACCAGGGAAGTCTTAAATACTTCTTTGCTGAGAGACATATCTTAGGGTAGAGAAAAAGAAACAAACAGATGGCTGCACTCCCCCCGCTTCCTCATTTCACAGCTGTCAAGGCTCACGCTGAAGCAGCCAGAGGCAAAGCTCAGGCCTGATGCTAGAGGACTAAATGGGAACTGTACAAAGCTAAGTTCTCATCCAGCAGCTTATCCACCGTCACTATAGCCAGATCATTTCAGAAACTCAAGGCACAGTGGTGGGCATGTGGTCGCCATGGCATGTTCTCTTTCTGTCCATCAATTCACCCTCCTGCTGCCCCGGAAAATAACTTCCCACTTAGTTTGGTCCGCCAGTTAACCAGCTACCATTCCCAGTAGCTGGATAAAGGCCATCTGGACACTGATTGCCTCTCTGTGTTCTAGATCATAATCTGTGAAGTGTCCAGTATTTGTGGTACGGTTACCAAAGCACTGATTTGGAAACTCTGTCAGTTACCTGTGTCCTTATATCATCAGCATGCTATATCCTGTTATACTACAGACACCTGGGAAAGTGGCTCTGCACTGAATGTAAATATTTTTAGTTTTAGTAATTTCAGATGGTCTGGGATAGTTGGTGCTGGTTAGAGGTTAGCTCCCGCTTTATGTACACTTGAACTACACTAAAGTCAGGGTCTTACAATTCATTCAAATACCACTGTCACCAGTGGGAGTTGGTCCTTTATTTTGTCTGCATTTAACTAATGCAGTTAAGCAGAGGAATGGAGTTCAATATTGGAGAAGCAGATCTTTGTAAAGGATCTGGACGTAATTGTTGGATACGAGCAATAAAACAAGGAATGCTAGCGTAATATCAAGGCATTTGCACTGCCTTAAGTAACAGGAAACTCAGGCTCGTTCTTATAGCAGGTTTTGCATTAAGTAGATAGATGTATCATCATCAGGAGTCTTTAGCACTGTTTTACTTCACTGGTATGATGCTCTGGTATCCTTGTTATTATAGTGGCTTGGTATAGCTGACACATAGTCTCCCTGCATGGTTCTGACTAGTTCCATGACTGCAAATTTATAAGCAGCTGAGATACCTTCCTTTTTAGCTCAGAAGTCCCTGAACAGCAATAAAGGGAGAACAGAACTAGTGAATTAGAGCATGTTTAGCTATTTATGGAGGATCACATATGAAGCTAGGGTTGGAGGCGATGGCTCAGTGGAAACAAAATGTGACTCCATTGAGGTCAAAGCAGTTACATCAGGATTCATCTGTAGCCCCCATTTATTTTTAGTTTCCCTGTTAACATTCCTTCTTATGTACTTATAGCATGCTCCTCCCCATATTCCCCTCACCCACTCAGTTTCCCCGTCCTTTCTTATGACAGAGTGTTGGGGCTCTGGTTTAACCTATGGTTAGATATTATTTCTTGTTAAAACCACCCAAACCCCCAAAAAAACCCAAACCAAAAGGCACCTAACTGCCACTGCCGTTGGCAGAAGCTGGCTGGGAAAACATCCTAATAAATCCAGTACTTAATACATGCAGTCCTCAAAATCAAGAGCAAGGCCTGCATTCTGATTTTAGAGACACAACTGTAAATCTCAAGTAACTCTGCAGGAATTGACAGAGTAATTCCACATTTACCCGAGTATTATCGCTGAGACTGGAATTTGTCCTGTTATTTTTTAAATTAATAGCATAGCATATGCATATTTACCTTGATTAGGAGCTCCAGATCATTCCTTCCATTATGTTTCATGTGAAAATGCAAGGTCTGCGTTCTGTCTTCGGTAGAAGGCTTTTTCCACCTTTCAGAAATTGTACTGCAAACCTTACATGGCTGCCCTTGGTAAATGTCTGACTCTGTTGCTAATTGCTGGTGTAGTCAGTGATTTAGTGAACATTAACGATGTCACCTATGTCACACAGGACGAAACACCATCACAGCCAAGGGCTACGGTTCTGTTGAAGGAAGAGAGCTGACTGCTCTCTCTTTGGGACTGTATCAAATTTGTGCAAGTTTGCCATAGGCTGTGAGCATGTTCTAGCACTTGTGATCTCCCTCCAAAAGGAGATGCAATGAAATTGATTCACTGTAGAACAAGAGAGGGGCAGATCATAGGAAGTTGGGAAGGGTAACAAGCCACAAAAATTAGAGCATTCAGGAAAAAAAACCAAAAAGCCTCCAGTTGCAAAAAGAGACAAGCTGACATACTGGTCAGGCCACTATCCAAATGGTGGGAATTTTATGTGGTACACAGGAATGTGTTGGAGGGTTTGTGAAGGATACTTGAGGAGCCCATAAATCAGCATTATCAGAGAGGAAAGCCACTATCAAGCCCTGGCCTGATAAATGGTCAAAGAGCCCTGAAGAATTCCGTAATGGAAGCTGGAGTAGTTATGAGGTGTTTGGGGAACGCAGAGTGAGATAGCGGGGTACCTAGCAGTAGATGACACCCAAGGCATGAGCAAGAACAGCATACTACTGGTCTCTTGACATTCCTGAAGCTCTCCAGATGCTCGGGAAAGGTGTTTCTTAGAATGAAGACAAAGGCAGACTGCAATTAGCTGGTTTGAGAACAAAGCACTGGCCATTTCAGCCAGAGTTTTCCATGTCTTTTGGCAACTCCACAGGGGGAGCTCCCCAGCCATTGACACATGCAGCGGTATCCCATGGGGATGTGCTGGGATGGTAACTACAGAGCTGCCACCTTCCCATAGTGTTGAACAATCCTGCTCATTTCAAATGCAAACCCCGAAGGTTAGTTATTACAGTAGCAAGTTTACATCCTCCCTCCCAGGGGCTTGCTTGTGAGACCCTTGGCCTGGGTCACTCTCACAGCGCACCAGAGCCCCTTAAGACTTGCGGTTACTTCTCCCATTTGCCCACCTCTGCCCTGGTCTCAAGATTTCCAGTGGTGTCACCTCCGCCCCCCAGGCTGGGGAAGCTGAGTGCTGTGGAAAATAATGGCTAATAATAAGCCACATAGTAAGATGCTGTGCATGATAAAGCAGGTGCTGGGGAGGAGATGTGATTCAGGAATGGGTTTTGGTGAAGTGACTGTAGATTTTTTCCACTTCTTCTGTAACAGAGTGCTTTGAGACAGGTGCTGACAAAAAAATGTCCCATTGCTGAGGCCTTCCCCCCGGGTTGGCAGTCCTGAGTAAGCTGGAGCTAGGCCAGAGTATCAGGTTGCCTTCTGCCATGAAAAGCTAGAACTCTGATCTGGAAAGAATTGGAACTGCCCGTGGAATGCTGTTAGACACACGATCAGATGGCGATTTGCTGAGGAGAGGATGACCGGGCCTCAGCGTTACCCAAGATCAGTATTGAGAAAACAGAGTTTGCAGCCATGGCAGCGCCTGCTGTCTCTTAAATGCTACCCTTTACAGGGCTTGGCACCCTGAAGTGTAACAGAGACTGTTTGTCCTTCTTGTGGTGAGTGAACGGGGCCAAAGGAGCTGAAAGACCTTGCACAAATTGGGGAATGGCTGCTCTTTTTGTTGCCTGTGGATATATGTGGTTGCACATATACCTGCAGGCACGTGCCTTGTGCGTGCACTCTTACTTTTGGCCATCATCCCTTCAGTGTTGCGATAATTCCCAGTGCCAGGCAAGGATGACACAGAAAAGTTGCCCGTCAGTTACGTTAAATAACTTAGGAACTCTTGGCTCTTAGCCTGCACAAAGTGAGTGTTATCTTCAGCTGTTTTCAAATAAGCTTTCCAGATTAAAACTAATGACCAAGATAAATCACTAAGAACATAACTGATTTTTAATACTTAGACTGTTTATGGTCCTTTAATTGCTAAAATCTTTCCATTTCACATGCCATCAGGCTGTGAAACTTCATCTGAGCAGTGACTGCTCACATGCGCTCAACTCATCCCATTTTAGAATTGGCTTCTGTTATTTAAACTATCCAAAGTCTTTCTGCACCCAAGGCACATCTTTAAATCCTTGTTGCATAAATTCCAGAGGACTACTTTGCTTTTAGATTAGTCTGTTTTAGTAGTCGGTGTTTTTTCAAGGTCTGAAATGAGTATGACTTAAGATGAGTCTAGAAAGAACTTATTTTCAGGTGAGCATTCCCCAGCTCGTGCTTCAACTCACAAATGCCCATGGGCACATCCATGCACGTTATGTGGGCAAACGGTACCAGTCACACAGATACATCCATGCTCCTGTCAGAGTCTGTAAGATGTAGTGAATATTGACCAAATCTGCTACATCGTTCTGATTATTCTATCACGCTCGTGACTTAATTTTGGTTTCTTTTCCTACCTTCCAAGCTCTCCCACCTTCTCATTCCCCCAGATCCTCTGCCTGGGAACTTGGTTTTAAAACTGGAAGAAGTTGCACGGAAGGCATTTCTCCTGTTGTCCCGAATGAAAAGACTGTAGTGTGGAAAGCGATGACTCGTGAGGCAAGAAAAAGATTTTATAAGGTAATAGAGTAAAAGGCAGGGAAAGGATTGAGAAAAGCTATAGGTGAAATAAAGGGAAGGCAAGGTATTGAAATAAGCAAGGAAAAATAGTATTTCACTTTCTGTCTCAGTGTCTCTTGGGGGGAAGGATGGTGACACTTAACAAAGAATGGAAAGCTCAGCTGAAACTTACCAAGTTGCCAGATCATTGTGAGCATAAAGGGAGCCTATCCCCTTCCTCAGCTGGACAGAAAAACTCCACGATCAGTGGGCCACACTTCCCTACTCTTCTTACACTGGTTTCATCCAGGTACAGCCCCAACAGCTTTGGAGATACCTCTTCTGGTCGATGGGAGTAAACAGACAGGCATCTATTTTCAGATGCTGGCTGGAGGGAGATGATAGGCATGATCCCAGGCTTCCCTGCAGAGGAGTAACTTCCAAAGGGTGGAATGTGGAAAGTCCTCTTACATATCAGCTTGTTCTCTACAATGCTTAATTGTCATTCCAAAAGTAAAAGTCATCAACAGCACTGTCCAGGAAGATCAGTTCACAGAACTCAATAACATCTCTGAGCTACTGTGGAGGAGGAACCTACTTCTCTTTTTATATCATCCTAGCTTTTTTAAGAAGCCTTATAGCAAACTGAAGTCACATCAACTTCCTGTCACCTCAGTTTTGGCAGAAGAATGTGAAGGGCCTTTAAGCGTCAGTAGACCCAGAGATTCATTAGCTTGCCCAAGGATTGCTGGAAAGTCAGTGGCAGAGGGAAGACCGGAGTCCAGTTGCTAGTCCCTGCTCTGACTGGTCTGCTAACATGAATGAAAAGAGACTCAAGGAACTAAAACAGTTCATAAAAATAAAACAAACTTACAAATAATGTCCAAAGGGGAACAAATCTGAAGTAAGGAAATCTGACAGCAAAGCACTTACCATATGCAGCTGTAGCACACAATTGATGTCAATGGCTCCAGAATTCCAACTGCAGCGTGCTGTATCGGCATGTGACACACTGGCAAATCACATCGAGGGCACTAACAATCCTTTCACGTGTGCATTTGCCTTCTGGTAATAATCATGTTTCACACAGTAAGTGCAAAGCCTCTGATCTTTTGCATGTGCGTTGATGTGGTTTGCGCTTGCTTTGGCACTGCACATCTGCGTTTCTTGTGTCACACTGAAGTAGAGCAAAACACTCAGCAGTATCTATCTTTAAGAACAAAGCCAATCAGATGCAAATTTGGCATCCTTTTGAGTCGGAGTTCAAGTGTACACATATGCATTACGGTGATGCAGTCATTCCCTCTGCTTTCCCTGATGCCATGAAGCTGCCCACTTAATCCACCACTTTTACAAGTGGTATTTTTCAGCTCTGCTTTGACGCTGCCAATGATTATAGTACATTTTAAATACATATGTTGATTAATCCAAGCTGTCTTGTTGGTAACAACCTAGAACTTTAAATCTTGTTCTCTAACTTCATCGTCTCATTGGTTAGAGGATTAATTTTGGAATACAAATGACAGCAAGCAGGAGTGAGCTATGGAAGATGCCAGGCGCTGCTTGCTGGCATAGGGAACGGTCTCCTTGTGGAAGGCTTGAGCTGTTTTCCAGGTTGCTGCTTAAACCCTGGTAGCCTGGAGCCTGTCAGAGGAAGGGGAAAGAAGCAATGTAAGCTGGCAAAATGTCACGTCCACACAGCTGGACATGGATCCTGGCGGTCGGTCCCAGCCATCAAGATTCCAAGCCTAAACCTGTGCATGTGCAGAGAGACGATGGGTTAAGCTGGTGGTTAGAATAGCATGCTGCCTTGTGAATGGTGCCAGTGTTACAAGTACTTCTTCTATTATAGCAGTACTGAGAGCTCCCAGTTATGCCAGATGCCACCCAGTAATTCACAGGGTAAAAAATAGTCCATGACCAAAACAGCTGACCACCATATTTGGTAAGACAGTCAATGGAAGGTGCTTTACCTTAGGTGATGTTATTGGCTGTATTCTGCATATAGGGGAACTGAGGTAGAGGAGGGATGAAGACGACTAGTGCAGAGTGGTTGAACCTACTTGGGCCACCGCATTAAGTGGTTATGCCTGTAGTTCTAGAAGTGTCTGGCCTGGCATGAAAAATAAGGAAACTGCTGTCTTGAAAATTAATAAGAAAGAAACATTTCCCACCCTTAATCCATTGCATCTCTATGTCCAGTCTGTACAGTGCATTTTGGACTCTTTTGGAAGCAAATCTTGGTAGTGGTGTTAGTATGAAAGGGTGCTTTCTCTAATACATGCCAAGACTGCTTTTTGCAGGAAAAGCCTGATACAGCATCCTGTACATCACTGGCAAATCTTCTGAGTTGGCATCAGGATTTCACCCAGGCCACCTTTACAAAGCACAGCATCTGGCAATGAGCAGAAGCTGTTTGATTGTTTTCTTTTTTTAGCCAGTACAGAGTGGAAAAAGGCCAATGCCATCAGAATCGGCAGAAGACAAGGGGATGTTAGGATGGGGTTTGGCAAAGAACAAATGAACAAAAGTGAATGGCCACATGACCTACTTCTTGCAGAGAAAATGGATTCCTTACCTTCTCAGAGCACTCCTAGCTGGAATGCCAGGGAGAGGACTAGCAATGCTTTTGGCATACAAATTGCAGCCAGGCCTAGGATAAACTAAGGAAGGACTGGCATAATTGGAAGAGCGCATGTTTACTTTGTTGGAGGAATATAAACAATGTTCTCCCACTGCAGATCCTATGCAGACTTGCTACAAAATTGGCTGCCTTATGAACAAACTGCCCTTGCACAGCAGTAACCTCTTAATCATCAGTATGATTTGCATACCCATGCAGATGCTTGGTTTAAACATTAGAGAAAACTTTTGGTAAGGGCTGAAACACTCATGCAGTGAGCCTTTCTATGGGAGTCTTCTCCAAAAAAATGCATTTTGGGGGTCACTGGAAAATGGAGACTCAGCAGGAGCACGAGCAGATGCCTGCTGGGATAAAAAGCCTGCCACGTTTTCCCTCTGAAACTTTCAAGTATCCCTGTGTGCTTAGCACCTGGGTGTGTTTGAAGGTCATCCGTGTGCAGGAAGACAGCAGATTCTGTGGAAATCAGGTATGTGCCGGCTCCTTGCTGAGCTCCTCCATTTGCCAATCCTTGTCACGCCACCGTTTGCTAAGGTGAAACATCCCTATCTGCAAAACTCAGTCATTAATGTTGCAGAAGCAGGAGCCCTGAACTGAGTTCTCTTTGAGGTCAGCCACTGTGCTGCTGCTCGGCCCCAGCAGCAGCAGGAAATCGATTCAAAAACACTCTGAGGAGTTCCCTCACAAGAGGGAGGCAACACAGACTGACCTGCTAGTCTGTGCAGAAGAACCAAAGAGCTTTACCTTCAGTGTTTAGCTAGAGATAGTGCTTCCTTGCCAAGTGGAAAAGGCACAGTGTGAGATGTAGTTAAGCATCTGTGGGCAACACCAAATTTATTCTCGCAGCCCAATTTAGGAGTAAGTGGAGTGTAGATGGGATAGACCCACATATACCGAAACTCCAGGTGCTTGTACAACACCACACATCACACACATGCATTCCTCATCCTACTGCCGGCTCTTCAGTGCTTCATTTTAGCTTCTGTTCTCACTTCTTTTCTCCTTTGTTGCTTTCAGCACCAAGACCCTGAGGATCCTGCTTTATTCTCTCTGCTCTTTTGGCAGTAGTGGTCGAGAGATACAGTCTTAGTCTCTTCACGAGCAGGATTTTGGCTGGCAGTAGTACGGAGGTTTCCAGTACCAGGTCTGTCAAGCACCTGTCACAGCAAGCCCTTTAGACTCTTTTGATGGTAGAGAACAAGGCCTTCGGTTACTTTACAGAATTTAAGGTATGGTTTTCAAGTCGTTGAGGAGAGGGGAAGAGAGAGGGAGAGGCAGACTCGCCCTAAGAAGCAACATACCACAGGAGATAAATTAATCCTGCTCCAGCCAGATAAAGGGTGCGAGAACAAAAGATAGAAGGAGACATGGAAAACATAAGTGCAGCCAGGGCTGGTGACAGCATTGTTCTCTGACACCTTGCCGAAAGCAGCATTCCCACAGAGAAAACATTTTCCACGCCAGCGGGTAACTGTCAGAGAATATAGCAGTTGCGTCCCACTGCCTTTCTGGAAGGAAAGCACCTCTTACTTGATTTTTTTTTTTTTAAGGCAGGGACAGCTTCCTTGCTGGCATCAATCCCCACTCCCCTATTGGTCTATGAAGATTTGCCAGCATGGTGAGAGATGTGTCTGCTGTTGGAAGTTACTGGGCAATGAGGTACGATACAAATTTGCTAGTGACCTCACTGTTTTCATAATTAATCTCTCATATATTGTAAAATACGTTGTAAAATGCAAAGTGACACAGTACTGTAAGTACTTAGTTGTCACTGTCTTGTCTGCAGTGATTTGACCCTTATAAAACAAAATGACAAAGAGCTCACTCAAAAACCCTAGAAATGAGAATATGTGACTGTAATTGTGTATGCCTTGATAAAACCCTAGCAGTTGCTTGCTGTGGTAATACCTGATTGAAGCCAATTCTGCAATGGCAGCTTTATGCTCTTACTTACAAGTTCTTTCTGAGGCTACTTGGGGAAGGAAATTGAAGCTTAGAAATAGTGTAGTTGCAGGTCCAGATCTGGAAAAGGGGTTATTTCAGTGTTTAGAGAAGGTCTGATGTGGGGATTGGTTTAAAGCCCTTTCAGGTTCCCTACCTTGATGAGACTGTGTCAGGCTCAATGGCGTAAAGACTCTTCTGACCGTGTTGTAAGTAGGTCAAAGATCGTAGATACTAGGATTTCCCCTGTCTCACCAGGTTTTTTTAAAGCTTTCTTATGAATTTGAGGCTTGGGAGGAGTGTCTAATTACCAGCTTCAGACACGTGTGTATTCTATCCGCACACCAGCTACAACGTGAACAGTGCAGCCTTGAAGCCGGTGGGCTGTGGCTTTCCTGCCTTAAAAAGTCGCACCATTTTATGTGTAGTGAAAAAAAAAAAAAGCAATAGATACCTATTACATTGTTATACTTCACTCCAAAGCATAAAGCCGTTCTGAGAGAAGGAGCATATTGCAGAAGTGGAAAAGATAAAGACAGAAAGGCCAGTTAGGGCATTCAGAGCATTGCTTTCAAAACATAAAGTTCCAGAACAGAAAAGGAGCAGCATGTGTTTTTGTTCTTTCGGGTCTCACTGCAGCATACAGTTGACACAGACTGGCACAATGACTTATTCTGGGGACTGTTCTTTCCAAGATAGCATCAGGACCTCATGTGCCAGTGTAACTTGTGAAACAGGCTATGCCATTTTCAAACTAGACACTGCAGAAATTCAGAAGGTGACACGCAAGCAGATATTTATCTGCTCAGTGTGCAGGAATGCAGAACTTTCCATCATCTGGTCAAGGAAGTGGCCTCTCCAGTACTGGAAATAACTGAAAGTTCCGAGCATAAGGATGCTGCAGTAGTTTGTAGGATGCTACCTCCCACGAACTGAGCGGGCCTGGAAAGAACATTAAATGTGCCCGAGGAGCAGCTCTGCTCCCTTAACCTGAACTTCAGGGTGAGCCAAGCCTCCTAGCAACTGCTACTGTCATTTATTGGTCGGCCCTACCAAAGCCAATGGAAAACGATGCCTCTGTGCCAAGTTGCTTAGAGAACTGAAAGGCAGAGAAGCATGGTGGTGCCCAGTGTAGAATTTGTGTGATCTTGCATATCTGTGACAGGGACGGATGCCTTCTACTGGCCCTGTGCAGACCATGCTTGGCACCTGGGTGAACGACTCTGCTCTTCACATCGTGTATGACAGCATGTTTGAGACAAAATTTGGTAGTGTTGAGGTCACGGACCAATGCTTTTGTCTGCATCGCCGTTTCTCTGTTGTCATACGCTTATATAGTACAGGGAATAGCCTGTTGTTCACTGGTTGTTTAGCGCTAACACGAATGGAGTTCTGGCCCATGACTGAGTTTCCCTTCTGCTATCACGATACAAATAAGTAAATAGTAATATTAAAAGGAGGGAGGACAAATGTGTTGTCTTGAGTAGAGCAGGTTGGATATTCCAGGATGTTTCAGGCTGTGCTCAGCACCTGGTGGGATTTGGCTGTGCATGTTTTGGTGCCTGATTAATTATTTTTTTTTGCCTTTGGGAGGGGAGATAAGAAGCTTTTGCTGCTGGGCCAAAGACTCTAATTCATGTATTTATATATTCTACAGGACTAGAGACTTCAGGAGGCTGCCAAGCATTTTCTGATTAATGGAAGTACAGTAGTGATTTCTGTAAAAATTCCATGAAGAAAGCAATTTGCTGTGGAGATGTTGTAGAATTCTGCTCCTGTGAGGCTTTATGCGTGAGGTATTGTCTTGTGCGTCAGTAGGCAATAGAGAATAAACCTGAGAGCCCCGCTGCGGCTCTGGTTTGACAGAAATTAGTATCTCGTCCCATGTGCGCACACGTTGGATCTGCGGAAGGATCTGGCAGTTTAGTTGATGCCCGAATCGAATCGCAGCCCACGGTGGGAAACTCTTGAGTGTGAGGATGAGTATGGCGTGTGTGTGTGTACGAGCCTGTGTGCATGAAGGGACACTGAGCTTTCAGCACGCGTGTGTATTTCTGCTCTGTTCTCCTAGAGACGACTCTCCTCTCCCTTTGTCTCCGTGCTCCCCCCGGTAGAGATAAGCTGTGCTTATTTTGGCACCGTCATCCCAGCAGCCCGGGAAGGACCAGATACTCGCCCCTCCTCCCCTCACTCGGTTTCCCCCCCCGGCCCCATCTCTCTCTCCTTCCTCTCCCCGCCCGCAGCCCACCGCGCCCGGCCCGCTCCGGCCTCCGCCGCCCTGGGCAGCCGTGAGCAGGCGGGTGCCCCCGCCCCTTCTCCCTCCCTCCCTCCTCCACCGTCGCCTCCTGAAATTACATCTCGCCGCTGAAGGCTTACCGGAGCAGCCGCTCCCCGCTGCTCCCGCGGCGCTGCCCGGGCGCCCCCTCCCCGGGCGGGCTCTTCCTCTGCACGGCGAGAGCGGGCCGCGCCCCGGCGGCCCCGGCAGCGGGGCCAGGTTTAGGGCCGCCGGGAGGCGGAGGGCGCCCTCCGAGGGGAGGAGAGGCGCCCGGGCGGCTGCCGCTAGCGGTTCCCGACCCCCCACCTCCCTGGCCGCCCCGCGCAGGCTGCGGCCCGCGGACACCATGGCCGGCGAGGCCGAGGACCTGAACAGCCGGGAGGCGCAGAGCGTCTGCGAGGCCCTGGGGCGCTACGAGGAGTCGCTGCGGGGCGCCGTGCGGGAGATGCGGGCCGACATCCAGGTGTTGAAGCAGGGGGTGGGCCGGCAGGTGGAGGAGGTGCTGCGCCTCGCCAGCCCCCTGGCACACGCCGTCTCCGAGCTGCAGCAGGAGAACCGGCGCCTGCGAGCGCAGCTGGAGTGCCTGTCCCGGCAGGTGGAGGCCCTCGGCCGATCGGCGGGGCTGCCGCAGGAGTGGGCGGATGAGGCAGCGGGGACCCCCCCAGCCGCGGGGCCCGGCTCCCCTGGGCAGGGTCCGGCCGGCGGCAGGTTCTCCAGCCATGCCAAGCTGGCGGTCGCTGGCCGCAGCCAAGTAAGTGCTGGCCGCGGCCGGGGAGGTGGCAGGAGGAGGGCTGGGTGAGTGCACGAGCAGGTGCTTCACAGGTGTTGCTGGGCTCTGTGTGGGTGTGGAGGAGCATTTCGGCACACGGGGCCCCTTTTTTGCTGTTCCGGGTCAATGGGCTTTTGGGAGGTGCTCTGAGAAATTGTCTTGGCCCTGATACCACCTGGAGACATTTCTGATTATGGCACTGCTTGGTCCGACCGGGATCTTGGTCAGAGTGGTAGCAACCTGTCAGTGCAGTGTGGTTAAGAGTAAGAAGAAAAGCCAAGGCAGCCTAAGATGTTTTCCTAAGATAGTTTTCCCTACCATCCTGCAGTGGGACAGTTTTCTGCGCGACCCGTGTCCTGCGCTGCTGCAGCTCATCCTCAGGAGGTGGGCCTCACACACACTGTTGTGGTCTCCATGACCTAAACTAGCACAAACGCATTCCTCACAGTGATAAAACTCTTTTTTGCAGAGCCTTGTAACTTGGTGCATGGAAACCCCAGCTAGTGGGAAGCTCATCTGGTCCCGAGACGTTTTATGTAATGCTTTTTCTATGTGTCCAGCTCTATGGAAAGAGTTGGGAGCTCCTGTACAATCCTTGACAGGAGAAGTTGGTAGCCAGACAGTACACCGTGATTCAGTCACATGAAACCGGGCCTATACTAGAGACTTGGCTTTCACAGATGACAGCCTATTTTGTGTAATCTTGATTAAGCCACATCTTAAGGGGCCTTTAAGACTGTTGGAGCATGAAAAGCTGGTCTGTGATCTATCCAGGCTTTGGGGATGGAAAATAAAAGCTTGGAAATGAAATTTGTTCCAAGTTAAGTTGATGGGAGTGAGCAAAGGGTCTGTTTTGCATTGACTTAAGAAGGGGGGCATGGAGCTTCCCACAGCTGTGCAAGTGAAAAGGTAAACCCACTGCTTGATGCCAACGGTTGCTGCAAGTGCTGCCTTTTCTCCCGTGTGACAAAGGTAAGCAGCATACTTTCAGATTGTTCCTTTTCATTCTGTGGAGGCACCACAGTTGTTTGTATTGCAAGGAGCAGAAGGGAGATGAGTGACGTGGAAGTGACAAGGGGGACACCATTCACCTGCTCCATCACCGCTGCCTATACTGTAGCGTGGACTTCATGCTCTGTGAAGACTTGCATTGAGGTTATGGCAATATCCAGCTTTAGTCTACGTTAAATCACAGAATGAGCTTTTGTTTGGATTGGAACCTTCCTGCTTTGCTTTGAGGGTTAGGGAAGTACTGATAGTTCTTCAGTGCCCTCCCAACAATTTTTCCGGGAAGGTTGGACAACTTCCCAAGTTAGCATAGCTGACCGGGAAGGAATTTCAGTACTGAGCTACACATACCAAATGGATGCAGTGAAAACATGATTTTGTGGGTAAGGCTCTGATGTGGCTATGCTCAAATGGCTAAAGAACAAGCCTCGGTTGCTGTGCCGGTCACTCAGGGTCTCTGTAATGAAGGAAGTGTGTCCCTCAGTTGCTTGCAATTTCTAGTTACGGGACCAAAGCTCTTGTAACAGAGTACCATAAATGACACTATGTATGTTTTCAGATAAATGAGTACCTGTGATAAAATTGGTGACACTTCTAGCTTTAGAAAAGACTTCCGTAATTATGAGATACGAGAACTAAATAATACTGACCTGGAAATTGTAGCAAATCAAGATGTGCTCTCTTGCTCCTGAAAAGATTTATTGATTGAGCTGGTTTTTACTGTGTGGTCGATGCAATGTTTATCCCAACAAAAGACTGAGTTCTGTTGCCTTCAATGTTTCTAGCAAAATATTTGGGATAAGAGTTAAGACTATTTTTTGCAGACTTGCAGATTGGATACTGGAGATTGTGAGCATCTTCGGTGTCTGAACCGTTATTTTCTAATATTGATAGATTATTTTTCAAGGTAATTTGGTTAAAAAAAGTTAAGCCAGGAAATTCCATGCATAGTTCAGAAGTAAGGGCACAAATCTCCCTTTCATTCTAATCTTCAGGCAATGTCTGCTATGCTGTCCTTGAAATCTGGTATACAATAGTCTCAGTGCTGATTTTGGGGGTATTTTAAACAGCCATTAGGTACTGTGATTTGGAGGTGAGTCCTTCTGGTATTTTGATGCCAAACTTTAATTTGGCTTTCTAACTAGGCCACAGCCTGAGAGCTGCTTTTGCAAAGGTGGAAAACGGGGTGTTTGAAGAATTAGTTTTAAAGCAGGATCCTGGGGCAACAGCTGCACTACTGAGCATTTATCCCTCAGGGAGCAGTTTGTTGCTGTTTGTCATCCTTTGCAGTCACTGAGGTCTTTCTCTCCTACCTGCCTGTGATTGCTTGAACAGAAGAGTTTTGACCTTTTCTGTTGATCAGATCTTATGTTTTGGCAGGAGCCTTATCACTTAGGATCTTTCCATAGTGTTTATGGTTTAACATGATGCCTTTGTGAACAGGGAGGACTAAAAATACTGTGATGGTGTTCTGTTTTTATGCTGTCAGAAGAGTTTTTGTACGCCCAGCAGACTGCTGGGCAGACCGCTGCAGAGAACCTGCCTGCAGAGGCCAAAGCAGCAGAGAGCTGAGTAGCTGGCTGTGACCACCTGGGAAGATCTAAACAAATATCACCTGTTGGTATTTCTCTGTGGGGACCCGGTGGCACCCGACAGTTAGCCATCCTGGGAGCAACTGCATGAGACACAATGACCTGGGATACAGGCAGGGAGATTAAGTGATCCGGCGGTCACCTGGCATTACATACTACGATTCTAAACCGTCTCAACTCCTATACTTGATAAAGGAAGTCCAGTAGTTCAATTTCCTTCTTATTATTCTCTTACATTTCCTGCAAGTGTCCTTTTGGCATGGT
Organism: Limnodromus scolopaceus; assembly: GCA_028565335.1. Classification (NCBI taxonomy): domain Eukaryota; kingdom Metazoa; phylum Chordata; class Aves; order Charadriiformes; family Scolopacidae; genus Limnodromus; species Limnodromus scolopaceus. The sequence continues at coordinate 3,126,421 of JAOXNO010000007.1, forward strand.
GATGTTCCACGGTGGCCTCGATTCTTACTTAGATTATTTTTGTTGTTTGTTTTGTTTTAATTCACTGTGACATAGCTGTGGGCACCTGCTGAAGCTGCCAAGATAGAATTGCTCCCTGCTGTCCATTTTTATCCAGCCTTGCTTCAAAAAAAGTTCTGTGAGAAGTGCTCTTACTGGTTTTCTTCAGTGATTACTCCATGTGCAAAATCTTTCTTAATATGCTCATGACCTTTTCTTCAACTGCAGGGTCAGTTACAGGTAGAGAATACTTGTGTTATCTGACGGACAATGGCTTTCCAGTAGAAGAATTAAGGGGTAAACGTGGTGCAGTTCTTGTTGGTGTCTATCAGCCTTGTTTGTGTTTCCTCACACATTGCATCATTCCCCATTTCTGATGTATCAATCATCTCTTTATATGCAAGGAACTGAGTAAAATCTTGCCTTGTGGAAGTCAGTTGTGGTTTTGCTGTTCGCTAGAGTGAAGCATCAAATTCATCCAGCATGTGACAGGAGAGGGAGATAGCTCACATATAAGCAACATCTCTGGATCCGATGATTTTTATCATGACCCTTTTGGTAATTGGTGTTTTTATGAAAGACTTTGGATGACTGAAATCTCTCATTTGAAAGAGAGACGTCTCATTTGTTTGTCATTCTTCTACAATTTGACCTTGTTGCAGGCAAAAGCGTGAAAACATAACAGGCGTGCAGCTTAGAGGCTTAGAAAGGAAATGAAAATTTTATGTATTTTCTTTCTAATCTCATGCTGGTGCTAAGTCTGGTGCTTAATTTTTCTGAATGTGTGTGCCTGTTCTATAGCAGCTTCCAGTTATGGATCTCTAAGGTCTAACTTCTTTGCAGTGAAGGAGGAATTCCAGCAGCCCTACAACTGTGGAAAGTATTATCACCCTGCGTTACATGGAGACTTGTGAGCTACAGAGAGATTAGTTCTAAGAATGAGCCTGAGGAAGACTTGCAAAACATTACCCTTAACTTTATTTCCTTCAACTTCACCAGTTGTTGTAACAACATGTTGTTGTTACGTGAGTTGTATAAATGAAGACTTCTCATTATTAAGCACAGATATAGGTACCTGTCCCTCTGCTATTTATGATATATGTAGCCAGCAGTAACAGAGGAAGTATTGTAACCCACACGGGTTTGTCAGAAACTTGGCATCTCCAAACAAAGTGGATTTTAAAGTAATTTAGCCTGAAAAAAGTTGGCAGACTGGCTTTGCAAAAGAACTCATCACTCCTTTTGGGCCTGCGCTGAGTAACTACCTAAAGAGCACAGCTTTGTTGAATGTGAGCTCTTCTGAAAACTTGTCTGTAATGAAGCCTCTGAATGGGAGAGATCCCACAAAAATTGGTGGAGCCTAGGTAGCTGAACTATGGTGCTTTTGCTTGTAATAAAGTTTTAGATGCTGGGAAAGAGCGAGAAGTTCTGAACGTTCTAACTTTCCCAATCTAGTTTATTTTCCTTTTTAAATATGAAAGATAGAGAAAAATTAAAATGAAGCAAAAGTTCCCCTTGTTCAGATTGAAATACTGAACTTCATTACAGATTTGATTTGTAAAACTTGCAGCATACATCAGAGCAGGGTAACCTAGCTGTGGAATGGACATTTTAACTCCCAGCTATCTGAGGTGCACCCCAAGCCTCCATTGGGCATCAGTGGAAATCTGTCAGTCTTGTTGATGGGGCTATAAGCAACATTGTGCTAAAACATGGTGCTGTGCATGGTTGGTTGAGTGGTTTAAAACAAACAAAAAAAACCAATCAGACAGCCTCTCATGCATTTTAGTGGTAAACAGATTAAGAAGTGTCTGGGCTTATCGTGTAACCTCTGCATTCTTATCGAACGGAGCATGTTAGTGCGTATATAATCCCAGGAACGTCATTGACTTGGAAACTAGGCAAGAGAATTAAATGAAAACCTCTGGCTGAGAAGCCTTTAATAGTCGTCTTTTCTGAGAGTACACCTTCCGTATTTTCGGGAAGTCTCCAGTCCTATTCCGAACTTTGGATTGTTTTGTTTGAAAATCATATCTGGGTGATCCTATCTCTTTTCCTCATGTAGCATAGAAAAAAATTGATATGAGAATCTAACCGCAGATTAAAAAATAATATACAACCCAGTATAATAAAATACACTGTCCAAGCTGAGCCTTAGAGACAGTTCACAGTATCTCAATGTTTTGCCACCATCCCTTTCTGTGTTTTATTGTAATAGATCTTTGTAAGACACTTGCTTACGAGGCAGAGGGTCCTCATCTTGAAGTCAGATTAATGAGGTTTTACCACACTTTAATGGTTTCTCCAAATTATGCTGTAGTCTTGAAAAGCCTGCATACTGATTGTGATGTTGGGCCCAACCTTAAAGTCAAGAGAAGGATTTTCCTTGACTTCAGGAATGTAGGCATGTAGCCCAGATTCTGCTACGTACACCTGTGTTCCAATGAAATCAGTTGGAGGCTGGCATGTAAATATCTGGGAGGATTAGAATCTAAGGCCACAGCTGCATGACAAAGTTGTATTTAGGCTGCCTTACTGTAATCTAGTACTAGTTAACAAATTCTTAGCAAGATCTCAGACCGTAGTTACCAGGAGTTGACAAGGATTTGTACTTGAGGTAATGAAAGTTCTAGTATCTCGAGTAATGGGCACTAAAACAGTCTGTGCACTCTGCAGCATCTAACAAGATTAAACGCTTTTGAAAAAATCTCCAAGGTACGTTAACATTGTTGTCTGGTGTTCTTAATTAAGTTTGGATGAGTGTAAACAGATGCATGGTAAATATCAGACAAGTTCCAAGAACTATTTTTGTTGATTTATCATGAATTGATCATATGGTTTCTGTATTTTACGAGAGAGATATTTTTCCACCCTATAAATAAATTATTCTAATAATTTGTGATGAAGCTGTGGAATAAATAAGTAAAATCAAACCACCAGTTTGCTCCATATTTCCCATGTACAAAAAGCAGAGACAAGTTATTACACGTATACATGCCGCCTCTTTCCTTTTCTGTTACGTTCTGTTGGTTTTATACTTACCTGCAGTATAAAATCTTCGGTATCTATCTTCAGTCTTTCTGTCTGGCTTTAAAAAGCAACAAAACTTGTTTAGATTGAGTTTATAAGAATTTTGGATTATGTTTATAAGGGCACGTTACAGATTTTTTCCTTTAGTAATTCATAAAATTTTCGGCCAATCTGGTAGTTGGGTATGTGTCTAGAACCAATTAAAACTTTTCCGTGGACTTTGAGTTGGGGAATTTCACTCTACTGCTTGTATATGCTACTTCTTGGAAGCTACATTCTGTGAAGCAGTCTCTTCTTTCTTTAATTCCTGCAGCCAAAAATCACATAATTCCTCGTGATTTTTTGCAGGCTTACACATACAGACACACAGACCACCACCACCAACAAAATTCTTGGCCGATTGTTTTGGAATTATATTGGCAAACATTATGGGAAAAAATTGGTGCTTTTCCTGCAAAAAGCTATCCTTACAGAAGTTGCAGGTTATAATGAGGCTGTAAAGTTCTAGGATCATACTTATTTTATGTAATGCTTTTACAATATGTTATCAGGATGACATTTTTTCTGTGGGAAACAGAAAAAGACCTGCAGAGCATTAAGCGTTTTATGCGATCTCAATCCATCTCCCCACTGTTGTGTGGAGTCTTCTGTTCATCATCTCCTCAGTGGGTAGGGATACTTTTATCTAACAGAAGTGGAAGACCCCTCCTGGGTGCATGGGGTCTGCGAGGACAAGTGTGTGAAGACGGATTCCTGCATTGCCAGTGCTCAGTCTGCAGCCTCAGTTTGCAGTCTCAGTTTGGCTCTAGGGGTCAGATAATTGTCCCGTCTTGTATTGTGGTCAGCAGCACAAGGGGGATCTGTTCTTGGCAGGTGTTTAGCGATGTTGTTTTAACTTTTTGTTGTTTGAAATTTAGCTTTTGTGTCTGTTGTCTGTTCTGACAGAGTGTGGACCTGGATGACCACCACAAACCTGAATTTAGAAGAGTTTTTAGTTCTTCCATCATTGAAAATGGGCATCAGTCTTCATCAGGTAGGAACATGGCATAAAATGAAGTAGCAGTAAAATACCTGATCCTGGCAGTCATAGAGCAGCTCTCACATGCTAGAAGCATTAGAATCTGCTGTGGTTTCAGCCTGGATGTTCTACTGCGGCACTGATACCGTTTATTTCATAATTAGGAGTTTAACTTTTAAACTTTATTGTTAACCATGCACTATGGTGTTTCATAAATTAGAGACTATTACTGTCATGTTATCTTGGGGCGCTAATGATAGTAAAGCCTGCTATTCTGGTTGACATTGTTGCCTTGCATCCCAAAACATTTTGCGTATTACCTGTCTGCTTTCATCATCCTTCAGTTGCCTTCTCCATTTTAGAGAAAACTGAGGCACCCAGTGTTTCATAGAACCATGAAAAGAACCAGAATGCTGACTCCTAACCCATGGGCAGGAAACCAGGGGCAGGGGCTGCACAGAGGAAGAAGTTTACCAAATGCAGATGCTAGTGGATTAATGAACTGAAGTTTCTCTTGCTGAGATTAGTGTAGGACAGGTATGATCGCTGCAAGGATCACTTACACCAGGGTTGCTTCTGCAGCATGCTGTAAATGGTCTAATGTCCTCAGGGACAGCTAGGTGGAGAAATTCCAATGACTTGTAAAAGAAAGTTGTTGCATGGAAATTGGCTTGTAACTTTGTTACAAATCTGCAAATAACTTTACTTCCTCTCTCCTTGTCTCTTTATTCGCTAGGTCAGGCAAAAGTCTCCCATGAGCTGGCCTCTTTTCACATGTCAGACTCTTCCCCTGAGGCCCATGCCCCTGCAGTCGCCTTGCAGATGCCCCACCTCCCCGTTACTGCAGTCACCAGGGTATCAGAGAAGTTTTCAGGAGAGACCGTCTGTCTAACAGGAACAACTAATGCGTCTGCGGGCCTGCTGGGACAGAGCAAGAGCAAAAATGCGATGGCAGTGAAAACTTCCAACCAGTCAGGTAAAAGAGACTAAAATAATTTGTTTGCTGAAGCTGTGAACCATTTATTTACTGCAAGCAACTGGCGCTACACGGATTGTCCCATAACCTAGTGGTAATTAGGAAACCTCACTTCTGTGGCTGCATATCCCATGGTGTGACACTGATTTAGAATATTGTGGCTGCTAGGTGGAGCTTTAGGCTGTAATGTCACATCCGCCTAGAATTTCTGCTACCTGTTGAGTTCACAGTGCAGCCTATCTTCTAGCACAGTTACTGAAAAAGAATCTCTTCAACGTGGCCAGCTATTCTAATGAAATTTGCAGGAGTTTATAGCGCTTTGAGACCTGAGGCCCCTTGAGAAGTTTGGCAGATATTTGGGTAACAGGTTCAATAGTCATTTGGAGAAAGGAATGATCAACAGCAAACTGACGTGTATACGTGAGTCAGAGTGATTGCAGAATCTTATTTATATCCAAATTGAGGGTGCACTGTTTTTTGTTTGTTTTTCTTTTTTAAAAAAAAATATAATTTCATTCATATTGAAGTAATTAATCCTTGAGCTGTATTTCATATACATTTAGTGATAGTGACACTTACAGATCAAACTATGTATATGAGTCAGAAATTACAGAAAGAGCAAATAGAATTGCAAGCAAGAGATAGGGATTATTTGCAGGTTATTGTTTCAACTTTTATCTTATTAAAGTTAAGAATGTAGCAAAGCCTTCCTTTGTCTTTTTTTCTGCTGTTCAGTGAAGGCCTGGAATTCAAGTACTGTGCGAACAATGGATTCATCTGCCCCTGGAGGTGAGTGATCCTGTCAGCGTGTCCTCATGCAACACAAACTGAGAGGGATTCCATGCTGCATGTCCGGGGCACTTGGATCTGAGCATGTAGTTCCGATTAGTAGGTACATGGTGATATTAAAATTGCTAACAAAACTGCATGCAGATTGGGTTTCCCAGGTATCATGAAAACTTGTTCCACTGTATCAGATTCTCAGTCAGTTCAAAGCGAAGGGTACTGCTATGGTTTGAGAAAACCCATAAAAATTTGTTGTCGTTTAGACAATTATTGTATCATCCAGTGACCACTCCCCACCTGGAAAGGGGAATGGGGGAACACAAGGAAGCGTGAGAATTGAAATATAAATAGATTTAATAGGATAAGACTAAATAATTAACAATAATACTAAAGAACCAGTATTAAAACCAATACTAATATAAGATACACAAGATTTATACTCAGCCAATTCTATCAGTAGGAAGCTGTGCTCTCCCAGCAGTGGACAGCAAATGTGGGACACTGCGAGCGCAACGACTCTGGAAGGAAGGGCTCAGGGGTCCAGCACCAGGCACAGGAGTTCTCTGGACTGCTGCCATCAAGGGAGAGAGAGACTATGCAGCAAACTTTCTAATTTATATTGAATGTGATGTTCATGGTATGAAATAATCCTGTTGGCAGCTTGGGTCAAGTGCCCAGATCTTGCTCCTCCTCATCCCCGCACCTGGTGAGGCTCAAAACCACCAAGACCTTGAACCCCATATGGCGTAGCTGGCTATAGAGTAAATATTTTCATGAATTCAAAAACTAGTCTTCCAAAAGTGGAGTTTTCCCAAGTATTAGAAGAGAAGTTAGTCCTGCGTCGCTCAACCCGTGACAGGTACTTATCCCTCCTTGCACATGGCGTACATGTGTACGGTTAGGCAATCTCTGCAGTGGAAACAATAAGTGCCAGAAAAGTGTGGCAGAACAGACAGTCTGAGCGGTCAAGATTTCAGCTGACCAAGTGAAAACTGTGACTGAACACAAGGTAATGGCAGTTGGAAAGTGGATGTTGAAGCACGTTCCTTTGAGCAGAATAGCAGTAAGTAGTCCCCTTCATATATGAGTTTGTCAAAGGGCAAAATGCCTTAAGGATTTTGGACTTCAGTCAAAATAGATGAGCCTTCAGTAAATGAGTTGCTGGCTTATGCAACAAGTTTTGGCTTTAGTATGTCAAAACTGGGCAAACCACTTCATTTTTCTGCATTTACAAAGCATAGCTGGAGTCCAGAGCTGGGCTTTTAAGAGGCAAAGCACAAAAGGTAGAACCTTGGGTGGGAGGAGGAAGATGCAAAGTTGGTTTTAAGCCACCTTTGCAACCTTTGGAGTCTGTTCTACTTTACAAACTAGAATGTTTCCTGGTGGAAATTAGGCAATTTAAATTATGCTGTCAACCATGGCACACTTCCCAGGACTCCTTATGTCTGCCAGAATGACTGCTGCAAGCTGAGCTGTAGCATCATTTCTTCCTTTCGCTGAAATGTCCATGGCAGTGTGCCCTCCCCTGAGGTCGCATGAGGGCCTGAAATGATCCAAAAGCAGTTTTATCAAAGGCATCCTGTCACTGCCCTTTCTGGTATGTTTACACCGTCCTCGCTTCAGTGCAGCGATTTTGCAGAGGGGTTGAACCCCTGGGGAAAATCCCTTCCCAGGTTATTAGTGCATAGGGGAAGTTAGACAGAGCCCTGCAGCTTTTCACTGTAGTGAGTAAAAATCAATGCATGGCTATCTATCAGGAAATGGTTTGAAAACATATGAGGAAAGGAGATAAAAGAAGTTTCTGCCCTGATGCATCTTGTTTTTACTGCTTTTATACAGAGAATATCACTTCTGTCACTAAATCTGTGTCAACCGAGAGCTGTGAGGCGAGTAGTGGAACCAAAACTGGTGAAAGGTATGCATTTTTCTTGACGTTTTGTTAGGCCGTTGGGGTCAGTATAGTCTCAACGGACAGGGTTCTGCTGGTTTGGAGAACAGGCAAGTCCCAGATGCTGTATTCTAAGCCCGTTAAATGTTGTGAGCTTTCCTGAGCGCCAAGTGGAACAGAGATGAGAAGGAATAAAATTCTTTTGCAGAGCAGTTTAAAGCAGACCTAACTGTGGATTTCAGCACTGTTACAGTGTCAGTAGAAGCGTCGGTGCCAGTGGTGGATTGTTGTTAGGAGGAGCAAATTGTCTGGCCCTTTGAAAACACTTTCAGAAATACTCAGCTGTGTTGAAATTTGTACTTTGGGCTTATTTTTGGAAACCAACATATGACTGCCGTCAAATATCCTTAGTTTGGCTAGCCTAGAGTTTAGTTTGTAGATAAATGACTTGCTGAGGACTGCTACACATTCTTGATTAACTCGGAGTTGCGGTTGCTTAGTATGGGATTACATGGAGTCACAATTGCTACTGGCATATCCAGGCATCCTCAGCATGCAAATTATGCGTCAAGAAAAATGGGAGGGCAGCCAATTTAAAATCTCTTCAATTGGGCTTGCATCTGCCCTGAAAATTATCCCAAGTTTGGCATTACTTTTCTTCTGAGTTAGTGCCAACATCAGCACTTTGATACTTGAGGCATGATACGCTGAGTGCCCAAGAGAACTTGCTGTCAGATCTGACCTCCATCTCTACCAGGAAATAATGTGTGACACTGATGTCATTGTGCTCTGCCTCAGTTTCCCCATCACTGTCATGGGGAACATTTCCAAATGTGTGACTCACTTCATTAATGCTGACGAAGTGGTTAATGGCCAAATAAACACATATTAGAATATAATCCTATATTTCTTGATCAAACTACTTGCTTGTGGTCTGTCAAGCAACACTGACATGAGCTCAGGATTCTGTGTATTATTAGTAAAAACTTCAGAAGTACTTCCTAAGTTACTCTTCAAATTTCATTTTTAAAAACCCTCGAGGAACCCCAGATTTGGAAATGAAAGGTATTTAGTGCTCTTGTGTGACCACAACTTTTTTTTCTTTTTTCTTAAAGGTGTTTAATGGTTGTTCTACTCAGTGCTACAAAGCACTTGTGACTTGTCCAGCCATGCCTCATTTGTAAAAGTACCTTAAACTCTTCTATAATTAGATGATGTTTTCTGTCAAGAAAACTTTGACTTAAATTGTTTTTGACTCATTCGGGTCCTCTAGAAATGACTGGTTTGGGAGGTTTAGAGTAGGCAACAGGTAGACCTTTATGCTGACTCCTGGCACCGCAGAGTTACTTTTTTGTTTAACCATGTACTTTTTGTGTTATGTTTCTTCAGTGCCACTGACAGTTACTGTGATGTGACACCCAGCATTCGCTCCTCTCCTCCCGCTGGACGTCGCCAAGTTGAAAGGAGGCGAGAACTGGTGCGGTCTCAGACGCTCCCACGGACTTCAGGAGCACAGGCCAGGAAAGCGCTTTTAGAGAAATTTGACCATGATGGTGGAAAGTACGTCACACCCCTTGTCGCCCGAATGGGTTTGTTAATGAGAAAGTAATCTGTCAATTATTACCAGCAGAGGACAGCTGGGTGGGAGGACTCTCTCAATGTAGTATTTTGAGCTAAGGGACAATATGAGGTCACGTATAACTTCAGTGACTTCTCAGACTGAGCCCTGGAAATTCACAGCTACATATTCCTCTGGCTTTGGAGTTGGTCAGCTGAAGAAGCAGGTGCCTCTTGTCAGGAAAGTGCTGTGAAAGCTACCTTCTCAGTCATTCTTAGAGACTTGGGATATAGTGACTTTCTGTTGCCATTCATTAAGGACCAAAAGCGTGGACTGTTCTTTATGCCCCATGATGGGGGTATGATTTAAATAGAAGAGGGCTTAGGATCCTGGCTTTAGTGAAATGAAAATGAACTTTTCTTGCAGAACCAACAAGTTGAAGTTTCAGCAACATGTTTCTCAGATATCACCTGGACAGGGGCTGACCTGGGCAAGGTTGCATAGATGTTGCTGACAAGTAGGTGTAAGTTTCTCTAGAATGTAATTTAATCTGGTTTCTGTTAATTTTCCAGAGGAAAAGGAGAATCCAGAGCTAAACTGAAGAGGTCGCAGAGTTTTGGGGTTGCCAGCGCTAGCAGCATTAAACAAATTCTGTTAGACTGGTGTCGCTCAAAAACCATAGGATACAAGGTGAAGACATGCTAGCACTTTCAGCGCTCTCTTTTTCAGGAGAATTTGCCAAAAAAGCATACTCAAAGAAATGAATGTAAAACACACTAGATAATGAATTAACTTCCTCAAGGTCATCAAGTTTGTGGGTAACGCAAAAATCATGGTTTGCATGGGCAGCACATCAAGACAGACAGTGATTGCATGAGTGAGATTCTAGGTGTCCATCACAACAATGCATTAGTGTTTGTCTGAAAAGCCTACCTTTTTGTGCTTATGGATAGAGACTTCAGTATATGCTCGTGCATTTTTTTTCCTTGTGATTTTTGCATTCTTGTTATATATGGCAAGATCTGAATAACATTTTGTGAGTATGTGGAGACTATGGCTCTTTTGCTACACAGTAGACCAGAATACTCTCTATTGGTATTAGACAAGTGAGTTTGTGGTAGACGGTTGTGATTGAAACACATGGTGTTAGTGAGCTAATTTCTATGAGGTACCGTCAGTGTAGCTAAAAGAATTCAGCAGTTGAGATTTTAGTAGTTTTACCTGGCCTTAAACTGCAATTGCCAAAGCAGAAGAAAGGAATTTTTTTCTAAGTGTTTTTTGTTTTGTGCAATGTTTATCAATATTATTATAAAGTGTGTATTATTATTGCTGAACTCTAAATTACAGTACACATAAGCAGAACTAGTGAAAATTACTGTTAGTTGCTTACCAGAAAAGCTAGGGCTTGAATTTTACGTGATGGGAAAGCAGCATGAGACAAGGGCCCAAATATGTTTCTTTTCACTGTGGCAGTTGAAATTACAAATAAGCATTTATTCTAAGAGTGAGGTTTTGCAGTAAGCATAATTCTTCCTATATTTCTACCTATCTGTGTGTAAACAGGCGTTGGGCCTTACTGAAAAGCAAAGCAAGCAAGCATAGTCTTTATCTGGTGTTACTCACCACCACACAGTGAGCTGTTCTTCAGTTATAAATATTCACGGGGATAAGCAGTGTCCTTGGTCTCTGCAGATACCGAGCCGGTGCGTTGGGGCTACTCCAGAGCTCGTGGATGGTGACAAGATTCTTCCCAGTTGTCAGCTGGCTTTGTATCAGGGGCCGTGACTGTGTGTCTGCTTTGCATCTGGGCATTTCAGACAAAAGGCTTTTATTGCTGAGCGTACAGCTTTTTCTCAGGATACAAATAATGTAATGGATATATAAAGAGGGGAAGGAACACATAAAACCTGTGCTGTGCTGCTTTGGTTAGTGGGAGAGAAGGACAGGAAACTGTAGGGAGCAAAGTCAGCTGCTCTTCCCCATTGCCCTGAGCTGCGTTAACATGCGTGTTTTTTTCATCATGACAGCACATTGATCTCCAGAACTTCTCCTCCAGCTGGAATGATGGGATGGCATTCTGTGCTCTTGTGCATTCTTTCTTTCCTGAAGCTTTTGATTATAATGAGCTTGACCCAGCTAATCGCAAGCAGAACTTTGAGCTGGCCTTCACCATGGCTGAGTGAGTATCACATTAGACGCCCGTGAAGTGCTTCCAGTTCAAGTCTAAAGTGGCTGGGCAGCAGCAAAGAGTTTAATGATTCTTCTTGTAGATCCAATATCGCTATCATGATCATACCAAAAAAGATAATAAAGCTCTGCACAGAGAATGCATAGAACAGGAGACTCAGCAGCTTAAAATCAGAGTTGGTTTTGCCACGCACAGGGTAATTCACTGGACTCCTGCGTTCAGGTCATTCAGAGTCTTCAGGCAGTACTTGAATTCTGCTTTCTCCCCTCTGTGATTCTCACCAGCCTTAGCACTGACACACTAAACTTGAGAAATCAGCCTTGTGAGTTCTGCTTGGACGGAAGAGGAAAAAAAACTTGCTTCTCTCTGTGTGTTCTTTGGAGTTTTTTTATTATTTTGTTCTTGAAGTAATGACTGATTCTTAATGAATTTGATGATATCAATCATAAAAAATTTGAGTTCATAGAGCACAAGGCATTCAGTGTTTACTGACAGTCCATAGAAACTGGACATACAGCTTCTTGTTTCTGTGTTGCTGATAAACCTCAGGATTTCTGAAATGCCTCAGTGATGCTCAAATCAGAGCAGCAAATGAAGGAAATGAGTCTTAGAAGCAGTTATAGGCCTTAGATTTAACTCTTGATTTGCTGTACCTGTTTATTGCTACAGGAAAATGGCTCACTGCGATCGTCTGATAGAAGTGGATGACATGATGATGATGGGTCTCAAGCCAGATCCCATGTGTGTCTTCACCTATGTCCAGTCTCTATACAATCATCTACGATGCTTTGAATGAAACCACTGACACCTCTCCAGCCAGAAGGGTCAAGTACAGTATGCTGATGGGAAGAGCAACATTTTGCAAATGGAACACAGTGTTATTTCCTGCTTTTTACTGTCCCGTTGCTTACATTCAGCTGTGTGGCTGGCTGGCCAAAGTGTTGCAGAGCAGTGCCCCAAAGTGTTGATCACATCAGCATGGCAGTAATACAGAAATATGTTTGAAAAAGACAAAAAGAAAAAAAAAAAAAAAAAACACACACCCAAAACCATAGGGAAAGGCAAATGCTGTCATTTTGGTGCTAGTATTAGGTTGGATTTTTAATATTCTTGTGTTTAAAGATCACAGGAAGCTAATTTGCTGTTCTTATCTCTGTTAGGCAGGGGACACAGTTTTATGCAGTGACAGGTAACTCTGCCACGAAGGTGTTTCCTCTTAAAATGCAGGTAAAACTCCAAAGATGGCACCTTCGGTCTCACTTTGCTGTTCAGCATAGCACAAAAGAAATAGCAGATGGACAAGGAAAATTCCATTTAGCAAATAATAGCCTAGAGTACTCAACCACTAGGGCGATCCTCCATCCTTACCCCCTGCTCCAGCGTACACGCACACACATCCAGCAGACATTGCTTTGTTCTCTTAGAGCAGAAGGAGAACGTCACTTCTTACCTGATGACTGGGGCAAAAGAACTACCATGTTACACAACAGCATTTCTCTGTAACGGCCACATCTGAAGAGATTTGCATGGAGACTTGCCAAAGCCTCTGCTGGCCATCCTGGATTAATTTCTTGATCACAAAGAACAGCAACAGGTGGGGCTGTTCCATGTATGAGACTGTGTGTTTGTGTGATTTAGGATTACAGGAAAGGGGGGACTGAGCAAGGTACAAAATCCTTGAGCAGTTGTAATAGAAGCAGGACTCCAGCACACTTTGATCTGGACTCCCGGGGAGGGCAGCTTTCTGGTGGGGACAGGAATGAAGCCTTTACGACTTGCTCAGTCCTCATGCTGACTCCGAGGTGGACAGGCAATATGCCAAAAAAATATGAAAGATATAGGAGTTTTGAAGTGCCTTGGACTAGTTTCTGTTTTCAGTTAAATTAGCATAAAAACCACAATACAATGGGATTACTCCAGATTTACTGGACAAAAAGGTCACGTGTCACCCCGTCTGGTTTTCTCCTTCATAAATCAACAGAGCTTTGTTTTCACAGTGAATGTTAGAAACAAAACCACTAAAAAAGCTTACTTTAAAAAAAAAAGCCTTTTAAAATTATTTATTCCCAAAGAACAGGCTCATTGAAAGTAGAAACTGAAAGCCACGAGCCCTCTGCTCATGCTAGAGAATGTTTTTTAGCCTGCATTTGTGCTTTTTGTAGATATTTATAAAGATGACTTTCGTTCTGTATTGATGACCATTTATAATAAAATCTGTCAAATGTTCTTCAGATTTATTACTTCTCTGTGACAAATAAGAAAGTAAAATCAGTGAAAACAACCCAGAGCTTTTGCTTAGAATATTATTGTTCTAGTCATGGTGCTGTGTACTCTGAATTTCAGTTTAAGAAAGTACAGAAGTTCGGTGGCATTTGGAATAATTTAGTTCAGCCTGCCCTTCTAGTGAAGCTTACTAAAGAAACCACAAATGAAACAACCGCTTTGTTAGCAGTCTCAGAAAAATAAAAACAAACACCAAAAGTGTACAAAAGTAAAATATAAGTTAAATGCTGAAGGTCTGGATCACTACATTCTGTTTGAAGTGTAGCTAGGCTATGACGCTATGGAAACAGTTGGAAAGACTTTTGAATATACTTATATGTATATACTTATAATATAAGTATCTACAAGATACTTGGTCAAACTTGCAGGATCTTTGGCATTGCTAATCTCCCAGCTTCCGTGTGGGTGGACAGAGGTTGGGTGGGCTGTTTCTACTTGTCACGTGAGCGCCAGTGTCTTCGGTTTTTGACTTTGTCTTGAATGACTGTAATTCTGAGGACTAAGTGTGCACCTGTTGCTCCACCAAATGCACTGTAAGGATGAACACACTGCACTTGTGTTTCGGAGAAGTGATCAGAGTGAGTATGATGAGAAACTTTTCCACAACTGGCTTGTGCGATACACATATTTACATTCTGACAGCAGAATACTTTTCATTGACTAGCAGAGCCAAGTTGCATCATAGCTACAAGAGGGACAATACTGCCTTCACAGCCCCAGGTTGTGGATGATTTTCATGTGTGATCTGATGCTAAAGACACAGGTAAGTGTTTGGCCAATGTAGGCCTAGTAGCAAATAATTATATAAAGGAAGTTTTAGACAGTAAAATTATTGCCAGTTCACCAGGGGAGTTTACATCCTTTCTATAATTTAGTTTGTTTTCACAGCTACCCAGAAGCTATTTGTACAGGTTTTCTAAAATCTTCCCACTTCAGAGAGGTGATGGTAAAACACCTGGTCTAAACTACATCAGGGATGTACAGAATGTAGGGTGTAACCCTACCATCTGATGTAACACTCTCCTGTCTCCTTCGTTTCTTCTGTCTGGCTCCCAATCTCTTTTGTCCCAGGAAAGAATATAGTTACCGTAAAGATGGAGCATGCTGCTAAGGCTGTTTTATGACTGACATTTTAGATCGCTAGGTACCTAACACACCTTTCATTTGCTTTCACTATCTTTATGCATTTCTGCAATAAATCGATGAAAAATTACTGTCCGAAGCTGCGGGACCGAGCTCAGTTCACGTTACGAAGAAAACGTTTTTACTTCCAGACAGATCTTACCGGAGAAGAGGCGACGGGCAGCAGCATCCCTGACCGGAGCCCCCGCCGGGCGGCAGCGCAGCTGCTGCCGTTCCCATGGCAACCGGTTTGTTTGCTGCCGTCACCCGCCCGGGCTGTTTCATTGCGCCTTTCACGGGAAATACCGGCTGCTGCTGCGTGAGCGAACGGGCTCCGGCCGCGGGAAACGGCGGCCGTGGCTCTTGGTCAGGGCTGGAGTTCGGGCGCTGGCCAGGCCGGGCCAGCGTCGGCCAAGAGGTGTGCGAGGGGGCCGGGGGGGTTCGGGGCTCTTGCGCTGGGCTGCCTCAGAAAGGCGGGATGAGCATAGTGCAAGAATAGGAAAACGGATAATCAAACTGCTGTGACTTTGCGTATATTTTGGGCGTTGGTCACCCCACATTAAACCAGGGTGCTTTGTTCTGCTTTAGCCCTTCCAAGGCTTTCCATTTCCTCATTTATTTGCTGTATTTCCTCCTTCAGCTTTTCCTGTTTTCCAGGTCCTCTTTTCTCTCTTTTTTTTTTTCTAATGACCATTAAATTTCTTTTTTACAACCTAGAGTTCACCCACCTCTCCAGCCATATTCTTAAAAGGTGTTTACTTCTCTAACCTGTGGGATACTATTTATCTTTAATGTTTGTTCAATTCTTCGCATTTTTCTGTGATTGTGCATTAATAAATCTGTCCTTCCTCACCAGTCTCATTTTCTTTCCCTTCTCCCTCCTATCACAGACAGCCCATCTCCTCAGTTCCACTTTCAAGCTTCCATTCCCAAATTCTTCTGTTTCTTCATTCTCCTACTGCAAACCCTCTCCCCCCCACCATAGCAAAGTTTTGGAACCTTGAGCAAAAGGTCTTTTATTTTCATACCTGTGTCATTTTGCAGGTAAAAGGGGCAAGAATTTTTCTCACCCTCATGGACCTTCTCACCATTCCCCCCCTTTTTGCTTCTGCAACCAAATAGAATGCTATTCCTATTTTCAGATTTCACATTCCAAGAACTAACCTGAGTTATATCCAGAAACCTCCCAAAAAACAATGGCCAGGATACTGCAAGCTCCACCCAAGTTTCATCCCTCAGAATGGGACATTGCAAACAAGATGCAGAGTGCCAGCACGGAATCTCAGAAATCCAGGTCGGAACGCGTGACAGCTGAGAGCCGGAGGCTGCTGGATGAGATAGAAAAGACAACACAGAAAACCCAAAGTGATGTCAACAAGAAAATAGGTAATTCCATGTATTCTGCAAATGTCAAGATGTGTTGTTTGAGCTATATGTTTAAGATGGACTTAGAAAATTAGTTGATAGTGAATAGTAATATATGTCAATGCCATGCTCTTTGATATAAAAAAAAAATACTTAAAAAAATATTTAGAGGAAGATTCTTTATCTTATAACAAATTAATTACTTCTCCAAAACACACAGAAAGCTATTCTAACCAAACCTGACACAGAGTTGCCAAACTGTCTCCACATATCAGTCTACAGCACTACATACACTCCACTGTAGAATAAGTCTGGTTTTAGCTGTATCTAAAATCTGACCCACAATGCTCTGATATGTAAGATGGGCTGGTATTAATACATGTTTGCAATTTTCGTTCTGCAGAACAGAGACAGGAAGAAATAAAATTCTGGAAGCAAGAATTAGATAACAAACTTGAACAAATTTTTCATGAGACAGAGGTACTGTTGACTTTCAAGACTAGGCTGGAGAAATCTTTGGAGAGCTGTAAAGAGCCACTTGACATTGCCCAAAAGTGTCTCCTGAACAGGTGAGAAGATGAAGAAGAACAGCATTTAGGGAGAGAAAAAAAAATCTAGGTAATGAACCTTTAACAAATACTAAAAAAGGCTGCAAACTAAGGACCTGCCTCTCTAAGAGAGGACCCACCTCTCTTTTTGATCAGAGTCACAGTCTGATATACTTGGGGAACCAAGGCCATAAAGGAAAAGCTTTCCATGTGGCAAGGAAAAGCTTTCAATTTGGAAAGCTGGTCTTCATCATCTTCGGCTTGCTGCAAGCATTTGCTCAATGTGGCTGATGTCTTTTCCTCTTTTTGTTTAGGCAGAGGCGAGCTGGGATTGACTTGGTGCATGACGAAGTGGAACAGGAACTGGTGAAGGAAGCTGAAGTCCTCCAGGGAGTTATTGCTTTGCTTGAGCGTACGTTGGAACAAACCAACGAGCAAATCAGGTGCAGAGGCAAAGAACGTAACTGAACACTGATTAGCTAAAAAGTAGGACAGCCATAATCCTGAGAAGTTGTGGGGTCAAGCTGCGCACAGGTCCAAAGTTACCTTCACTGTTAAACAGTTCCAGGAAGTCAGTCCTAATTCATACCATTCGATCAGTAATGGTGAGAAGTTCTGCTCTTCAGAACTCAAAGTACTTGCATGTGATTCCTGGTCTTCTCATGATCCAGTCCTGTGCCTTTAATTCTACTGGGAATTGTACCATCTATTTATATGGAGGCAGCTTCATGCTATAGATTTTGGGACTTTGCAATTAACAGTTCATACATGAAGAATTCCATAACAGCATTTGTATTACCTAATGTACGTGTGTATGCATGTTAGGGATACCTGTGAGTGCCTACACTTTGGCTTAGAGTCCGGTTGTTTCTCCTCCTAGACTAAACCGTTCAGCAAAATACAACCTGGAAATGGATCTGAAGGACAAGTTCACAGCTTTGATGATTGATAATTACTGTGCTAGCTTGACAAACAACACTCCTGATATCAGATACGCTGATCATATAGTGAAAATAGAAGGAACGTAAGTGGTTATTTACTTCAATGAACATGATAAACATAGAACTAGTATAAGCGGTTCCAGTAATAGCGAGATTGAAGTAATTTTGTATAAAACATGCTATATATGTCCATCATCTGTTTGTTGTAGATTGTTTCTTATACTTCTGTCCATCACTAGTATCTGTGTAATTAGTCTGTGAAATAAGACACAATAACCATATTCCCAGTGAACTGCAATCAGTTTTTGAGGCTCAGAGTTAGCTAAGGAAAAATTTCTCCCATTGTTTAAATGCAGAGTAGATTTAACAATCTAACTTCCTCTCCCCCGCTGTCCCAGTGGGGAGAGTGCTGGGCTGGGACACGTGAGGTGTGGAGTCAGTGTCTGACTCAGTCATTAGCCTGCCAAATGCACATCTTCCGTGTGCGTTAGTTAGTGTGAGAGGCTTAGACAAAGAAACTGCTACCACAGAGAAATGGGCTGAAAAGGAGAAGCATACTGAGAAAGCAATGTGTGTGAGTGTCCCAAGGACACTACTGGCTCTGTGAGAAGTGACAAACGGGGAGCACCAAGAGACCGGCAGGTCTTGCTGCCAGCAGGTGAGCGCCAGCGGCAGGCTGCATAACTCAGACTGCACCCATGTTGGCTGCTACATGCAAATGACAATTAGCGCTCTATACACCCGTCCAGTGAAACAAGGAACCCTGTACGGAACTTTCCAAAGACCTGCCTGCAAGCCCCTGGTGCACATTGTGACCCTGTCAGGGATGCAGATGGCGGGTGGCTTCCCAACTATTGCTCCAACTGGGCTCTGCACGGGACTGTCTACAGGGCTGTGAGAGACCAAGTGAAAGTTTTGTGTGAATAGTTACCTGCCATTAATAGAAACAGCTGAATTATAGTAGTAATAACAGCTCAATTAATGAAAGGTGTTCCAAGAGATACTGGTTATTATCTGTTTCCCCCACAGCAACTTAATCTTCTATCAGAGAAAGGAACCTGTGACTTTAGCGACTTTGTTTCCATCCTACCCTTTTCTACTTCCTTCTGAAATGTTTGCAACAGAGAGGCTCTTAATTTTGGATTTGTCGAATTCCCAGCACAGCTGGGATGTGCAGTTGATAGTGCTTCTTTGTTCTTGGTTTTGTGGAGCAGTCACAGATTTATGAAGTCACAGACGGCCTCATGCTGCCAGCTGATAACCTTTTGTTTGGATCTTTTTCAGTTTTGTTAGCCCTGAAGACTGGATAGATTTCTCAAACATAAATGTTGAAAAGGCTGAAAAGCAGAGAAACAATTCTCTGGTGCTGAGGACGCTGATCGATGGCATTCTGTCACAGACGGCGAGTGACATGCACCGGCAGTGTGAGGCGGTGAACGTGGCCTTTAGGAACAGGGTGAAGGAAGTCAGGGACGCCAAGCACCAGCTGGAGAGGCTCCTGGCGATGGTGAGTGGCAGGGAACAGTCAGTGAAAAGGGGGACAAAATGGGCTTGGCTTATCTACCCATTTTTTGCAACCCAGTGTCTTGAGCTGTTTTGCTTTAAGAATTTTACCTTTGCAATGTTGGCAACGCCTGCCACATTTTCCTCTTCCTCCCCCCAAAAATGTAATCTTAGGTTTTATTTTCTCAGCTCTGTGTGCACCACTAGAGAAGTGAATTTCTGGAATCACTGACTTGATGTAGATGTTGCTGTAGACATCAGTAAAGTCAGGATTTCCCTTGTGACTTTTAATTACGTGCCGCTCCTATATAATTTTCATGACTGTGATTAAGAGCCTTATAAAAGACTTATAAAACCAGGGTCGATGTGCTCAAAATCTGATACATGAAAACAAAGTGTTAATGTTAAAAATTAATTGCTGAGCGTCAATATCTCCAGTTTCGCTCAGAACAGTGTCACCTGCTTTCCAAGGAAGGACTCGTAATCCTGGCTGACCTTTGTAAAATATTGTTTGATGAAATAACATCCTAACATAATGAATATTACTGTGACGGTTGTTACTATAACTATTAAAGAAGATTTGGATGACTTCACCCATTGTAAGACACAGCGTGCAACACTTCCTTCTGTTGGATTTGTTAAGGTGATGGATGAGACTGCCTCACAAGAGAAGAACATTGCAGCCTTAAAGAAAGCAATTGCTGATAAAGAAGGACCTGTTAAAGTGGCTCAAACACGCTTGGAAGCAAGAAACCATCGCCCCAATGTGGAACTGTGTTATGACACAGTGCAATACAGGCTGACTAGTGAAGTTCAAGAGATCACAAAAAATATTGAGAGGCAAGTGGAAATGATGAAAGAGTGGAAAATCTGTGGTATAGATTAGTGGTTAATTTAATGAGTCAAAGTAACATTGGGTCCCAGCTATTCTCCCTGAAAGGTTGGGAATTGCTTTTCCCTTAAGGGCAGGACACTTTAAGGGAAGCAGCATCGATATTGTCTCTCTTCCCCTTTCATCTTTTTTTTCATGCATAGTTATTATTCCATATGAAAAAAAAAACCCTATTCATGTGTTTTCAACTAATGTCTGTCTGTATTTTTCCTATTAGGTTAAAGGACACACTGGCACGGGCTGAGACAGAGCTGAAAGGTCTGAGTCGCCGACAGCTTTCCTTGGAGGAGGAGATCCGCGTGAAAGAGAATACATTGTACATTGATGAGGTGCTCTGCATGCAAATGAGAGAGTCTGTTCACATTAACAACTTCTGAAGCCATCGTACTGGGAGATCATGTGTGCTCCAAAGAGCCACCTCCTGCTGAAATTTTATTGACAAACCTCCAGATTTATTGGTTTGGCTCAATGCTGTCCTGGTTCCAGTTGTCCAAGGTAATTAAAACTGACCCGGTACTTACAACTTTCTGTTTCACAGCTATCTATCTATGCTCTAGAATGCTTGATGCTCCCACTTGGCAATAAAATTCCAGAATAAGAAGAAATGTCCCTTCTTCCATGTTATTTAGCTCACGTACAACCAATGCTATCTTTTGCCATTGAAAGGTATAGAAGCAGAATAGCATTCAGAGCTGTAATACACAGAAATAAGTCTATTTATTAGGGATATTTATTGAGCTATACTCACCCATATTATAGTGTATGAGTACAAAGAAGTATGAACACCATAATGTGGAGCTTTTTTTTAAACCATAGTTCTTGGGAACTTGGAGAAAATATGTTTGTAAGAAGCCAACAGTGGGACTTGAGGGTATCCTGCAGTGTTACTGTGTTGGCTTCCCCGGGGCTCTGATCCAAGTCTTAGCTATAGAGCTGTCTCTAGCCGTCAGCTCAGAGTTTAACTTGGCGGGGGGGAACCAAAACAGACCTTGGGGGAAAAAAAAACCCAGAAGCTGCTACAGTTCTTTCCAGAGCAATTTTTCAGATAGAAATGTTTTAAAGACAAAATCACTGCATGTCTTGTTTTCCTTTCGGGTGGGATAACAAAACCCCAGGCCAGCCCAGCCCAAAAAAAAACCCCAACACCAAACCAAACCAAATTCTCTGCATGTGGTCTTTCTTTGTTGGTGGATTTGCTACAGAGGACACCCCAGATAGTTTCCAGTACAACACTGTACAGTTACACCAGCTGTCAACAAAAACTCTTTTAAGGCACTGGCTCACAATTAATTACCAGAAAAGGCGCGGCAGCTTGGACGCCCAAGGACTGAGGCCTCCTGCGACTCCTGCTGAGGTAGGGCTCTGAGTCACAGCTCCGCACAGGCCGCGACCCCGCGGTAGAGGGCAGTAGTGCTGTCGTGCTCGGGCACAGCCACCATCATCGACCCCACGGCCAGGCGCGGGGACGCGG
>JAOXNO010000007.1:3148107-3168314 GCA_028565335.1 Limnodromus scolopaceus
GCGGTAGAGGGCAGTAGTGCTGTCGTGCTCGGGCACAGCCACCATCATCGACCCCACGGCCAGGCGCGGGGACGCGGAGCCCGCATCGGTCCCGCCCTGGGCCCGCTGGAGCGGCCGCAGCAAATACGCAGGCGCCGAAACCTGAAAGGCCGCCGCGCGCGCGAGGAGCGCAGCCAATGGGGAGGGGCCGCGATCGCGGCGCCAATCCGGGGAGCCGGAGTGGGCGGGGCGGCGTTCAAACGCGGTGGCGGCGAGGCGCGAGGAGGCTCCTGCTGGCAGCGGCCCGGTCCCAGCGAGTGTAGCCCCGAATAGCCCAGCCCCAGTCCCGGTGAGTACAGCCTGAGCAGCCGCCGGAGCGGCCCGGGTTTCCTGGCTATGTGAGAGGCCTCAGCCAGCCTCCGCGTCGCCTTTCGCACTCGTTTCAGTGGGAAACACTGGTGTCGGCGGGGCCCGCCCTGTGCCGCCGCCGCACCTCCCGCGGGGCAGAGCCGGTGCCGTTAGCCGAGGCCGCAGTCGTGCGGGCGGTGGGGCCGCCGGCAGCAGGCGCGGCGGCCCGGGTGAGCCTCAGGGCACAGCCCCACCGCCAATGCGTGTTGCCCGGCCCAGGAGCTGCCGGTAGCCTTTGCCGTGGGTTCCGGATGAACTGGAATTAAGGCAAAACTCTGGGATATGAGACCTTAGCCGAGACACCAACAAGAAACTCGCAGTTACAGAGCATTCTGCCTCACGAGCTTGAGGTTCGCAGCTTACGCGGTCTGATGTGCAGTGCTGGAAATGCAGTGGGAGACTTCTTCATGGGCACACAGACCTAAATAGCCGTAAAAATCAATGCCTCCAAGTAAAAGTCTGCTCAGCTCCAGTTTTGTTGTTTCAGGCAAACGTAACTGAATATACTGTAAAAGGCTTTTCATTTCTCCTTTTTCACACTGTGCTGTACCTTGCTCTAATTCTTGCCCTCATTCTTGCTCTTATTTTGATTGTTTTAGAAACAAGGTTGATCAAGAACTGGAACAAGATGGTATCTGTACTGCAAAATGTCAAGGCAACAATGGCCTGGCGGAAACACCAGCTCCTAGGTGACTTTGATGAGGATGAGAGCCCTGTACCTGACAAATTCAAGAGAAGGGCTTCTTTGAGTTCTCTCAATA
The DNA here is from genome assembly GCA_028565335.1 of Limnodromus scolopaceus. Classification (NCBI taxonomy): domain Eukaryota; kingdom Metazoa; phylum Chordata; class Aves; order Charadriiformes; family Scolopacidae; genus Limnodromus; species Limnodromus scolopaceus. Next base: position 3,149,256 of record JAOXNO010000007.1, read on the forward strand.
CTATCCGCATGTCTCTAAGAAAACGAGTACCATTACAGCATGTAGAGCTGAATTATCACAGGACCCCAACTTGGGAAAGTCTGGAAGCAAGACAGAAGTGCCAAACTCTTCAGACTATTAAAAGAACAGCAAAAAATGCTTTTGGAACAGTGTCCCAGGTACTTTGCCTTTGCAGTGGAGCATGGATAGAGTTCAGTTTTTGCTTCAACTTCAGTACTAAGCTTTCTGGACTCTACAGAATGCTGTATTCCAGTCTATCTGACACACTTGCACGCTGTTATGGTTGTCACTAACTAGTAAAATCTTTAATATCCTTGCTAAAGTATAGACAGGCAAATTATGGATCTGGCAGAACAGGGAGGAAGGCGAAAAGAAGAAATATGAGATGTAGTTTCATCAAGACTTACTTTATTACTAAAGAAATGCTTTTCCCCTACTGTATTGCATCACGTGTAGCAGAGCAGCCTTCACAAGGAAGGTGGGTAGAGACTGCCATTGCTTGCAAAGAATGTCTGAGAAGTGTGCAGTGCTTTGGATTTAATATTTTTTTTTTTTTACTCCTTTTCCTGTACCCATACTATTTGTTATCATGTACTAGTCAATCTAAATTTGGACTGAAGAAAACTGCTAGATGGTAGTAGGGTGGCAAACTTGAGCTTGCACTTCCCTTTGGTGGAGATGTCTGATTTTAACCGCATCCATGATGTGTTGGGGAGCTGTCTCTTTCCTGCGTAAGAGCAGCAGGAGCTCTGTTCCAGTGCCTGCTGAAGTTCTTGACAAGTTCCAAGGACTGAGGGAGCAAAGGACTCCAATGCGAACGGGTACAGAGGGTTGAGAAGCATTCAGGCTAGACTAAACCCGATACAAGAAAGCAAGCTAGGGATTCAGTTTCTTGTCTTTCTGGTTCCAAAATTGAATTCATTTAGCATAACATGTTTGTCTAATGCTTCTTTCAGAAAATACAGAAGTCTTGCCAAAGCCAAGCACACTCAATGGTGACCTTTCCAGCTGAATCCATCAGTAGCAACTCTGCAACCAGTTCTACCAAGAAAAGAAGTAATACACCTCATACCCCTTGTCATAAGAAGAGCGTTACTCCAACAGCCAGTTCAAAAGGCACCCCAAGATCTAGTAAAAGAGCCTTGCTTGAGCCAACAAGGGCATCAGAACACAAAGAAGGGAGGGGTTTCTCATCCTGGCTTGATAAAGGTGATGTCTCTCTCCGGAGATCAAGAAGAGCAGCAGCACTGAAGAGCCCTTACTCATCACCTGCTTCTGCCAGCAGAAAGATGTAAGCCACATTCTTTTGTAAACATTTTTTTTATTTTTTTTTTTTTACTGTGCTTAGAGTATCTTGCAAGGTGAAAGGCAAGATACGAGGGTTGTTATCCTATTCCCCTGAAAGGGTGTGCTGTTTGAATAGGTAAGAAATAGTTAAAAGTCCCTATATAGACAGAGACTGAGCACTGCATAAAGCTGAAACATGAAACTTAATTTTGTGCTGTGACAAGACCTTTTAAAAAGATCACTCTCCCACTCCCGCTGTCTGTCTGACAGGGACTGGTGGTGAGAAACTAGAGACACATCCAAGTTCTTTACTGATGCCTTTCTGGTAAAGAAAAAAGCTCTCAACACATCTCACTCCTACTTGGCTCTAACTTTTCCTAAGTTGCTATTTTTATTACAAAGATACTTGGAATAGCTCTGCTTATGCCGAGGTCTTTGAGAGTAGAGAGACTCCTGCCTCAAAGATTTAACACAAATTACATAAAGGGATGTGAGCTAGGGAAATACTTCATAATGCACGTGCAGGTTTTTGCTTTGGTCAAAGTTATGTGCGAAATATGAAAGCTAGAAGCTGAATCTAAGCCTTGTGAATCTGAACCAATTGTCTGAATTGGAAGATAGCTGTCTTGGGGGTGAATGGAGATGTGAAGCAGTTGGTGAGTGGAATTAAGGGCATGACTGCTACAACCCTGAACTTCTCTGGGTGAAGCCTGGAGGTAACTGGAGTTGCTACTGCGGGGATAGAGGTTTGGGCAGTGGCACCTGTCAGTCTGTCCTGTTTGATCTTTACTAAAGATCATTCTGCTCGTGGAGAGTTTGACTTTGAGCTGGAGCTGGTCTCCTCAGGGATTTGCCAATGAAGTGTATCTCCCAGGTATCTGAGGATGCCATTGTGCAAGAGGAGCATTAAATACTACTAACTGTCTCCCTCAACTTTTAGCAATTGCCCTTATCACAGGGCAATTCCCTAAACCTCTTCCTCTCTTAGGACACTTGATGTCAAGTATTCAATAATTAACCGTCAAGCACCCAAAATCCTCTAGAGAGGGCTTAGCATTAAATACTTTTATCTACAAAGAGGTAAGGGCTTAAAATCCTATGTAATTCCAAAAATTCAATTTTTACCAATGAGACCATTTCTAGATAACTATAGGTTAAATCTTGTATTAAGTTAATGATCGTTATCTATTGAAAGTTCACTAAATCTCACTCCTAATATTCTCCCATCTGTTAGCGATATGACAGTTTCTCTCATTCGTAACTGAAGATAGTATCAACCAGGTAAAGTAGTTGTTCACTTACCTTGTCTATACTTGCATGCATCTGGGGGGAGAAAACCTGCTGTTTGGAGAGAGAAAGGCTTATTAACTCAGGCTTCTTTAAAGTATTATTATATGGAACCACAGGGTTCTTCTCTCACAGTCACTGTGGCTGTTTCTGCTCCAGCAGATCATTGTGCAGTTGTAAAACTTCACCTCTATATTGTGGATTAGTGAATCCCTGTGGGTTTGCAATGAATCCTAAGTTGGGCTTTATGCCAACGGCAGCTTTTCTCACCCCAGACTAGAAAAATACTGGTACTAATGTCTTTGTCATTCAACCTCAGTTCTCACTGATTACTAATGAAGATCACAAAACATGACAAAACAATTACCCTGAGCTTTCTCATTTTACACCTTTTCTTTTCCATCCCTAGCATTGTCTTAGCAGTTTAGATGATGCTATCATAGTAGGAGCAGTTGATATCTCTATTGCTGGCATTTTTAAACACAGCAATTGTACCTAAATGAATGGGAACAGGAATTCTTTGCTGTAAGTTTCTAAACATCACTTCTCATGTCAATTCATTGAACCATTACCTGGTAAATGCCTCTATTACCTTCACTGAGATCTGTATTTTGACATTAATATCTTCACCTGTTATGCTGGAAGTGTTCCTTTTGTTAAAGGCAAAGTTACATTCTGAATAGTATGTCCTATTTTAACAACAAAGATAGGTTTAAGACTTTTGATTGCTATAACTTTTCGGGAAAAATGAGAGCAGTTTCAAATGTTTGACCGAAGCTTTAAACAGTGATATCGAACTACTTCCACTAAGCAATTTGTTCCAGTTCACCTGCATGTGTAGGTGCATACAATATGTCTGTCACTGGCTGGTTTGTAGGTTGCCTACTGGAATAATTGTGAAATAATTTTGGAGGTGCCCCTAGAGTCTTGCATATGACTTTCTGCTCTGGTATCCAATTGCTGTGAGGTTTAGTGTTACAGCTCCCTTTTCATCTTTTCCATGAGGAAACAAACCTTGATCTCAAGCTGTTTATAATTGCCAGTTCTGTATATGGTTCTAATGTTTTTCATTTTAATTAATTCGATTATGTCACAAGAAATGCTGCTAGTTAAAGTATTGCAGTACCTAATCGGTGTACTGCCACTTCTGCTCGCTGAAGGCAACAAAATATTTTCTTGCTAGTGTTTAGAACAGTTAATACGGTGAAAGTGTACAGGTCCCAGGCCTCTTCCTTGCTCCCATCTAACAGTTTTCCAGTAATTTGCGTCAAAACCAGTTAATTGACCTTACTGACTTCATGCTGCTAATGGCAGTCTTGTTCTTTTGCAGGCAACACACAATATCAAACTACTACTATCTAATGGCACAAAACTTACGGTCTGCACGTCGATCTCAGAACTTTCTCAAGCTATTGGAAGGCGAGCGAAGTAACTCTGTTGAGCACTTGGTACCTAGACAGAGGTGGCTGTAACTATTGTTAGTTTATGAGCATATATAAAGGAGAGCTCTGTGTAACACTTGAAAGGGTACACTCTGTACACTGAACAAGCCATTATGTTTTATGATTGTTCTTGACATAGCAGTTCAGGACTTCCCTTCCCTTGCTTTCTCTTCTCAAGAGAACAGGAGAATCAAAGTTGTACCACAGGGTGTTATCTCCTGCCGCGATGAGGGACCATCATAAATGTGACTTTCATAAGGTATTAAGTGCTTTGAAACTCATGTTGACCTGACCAGCGGGAATGGCAACAGCAGGGGCCACAGGCTTAGGAAGGGTGATCACAGGTAACAGTAGTATTTAGACTGGTATCCAATTGCCGCAAGTTTTAGTATGAGTACTTTCTATACTAAAAGTACCAGTCCGTTATTTTGAAAGCCTGAAAGTTGTTTTCTTTTTACAAAACAACCCAAAAATTAAGCATGATGTTTAACTGGAAGTTAACGTAACAGAGGTGGCTTGTTTGAGTTCTGACCACAACTACCGTTCCAAGGCAACAGGTTTCTGTGGAGTCACTCACACCACAAGAGGAGCCGCATTAGGACTCTAATTCATGGTCTTAAGAATTGCTATTAGATTAGTCTAGCTAATCCTATTAGGGTTTATTTGATGAAGTATACTAAGTGTTTGATAACTGTATTTTGCTATAATTACTTGAAAAAAAACCACATTAATTTGACAAGCCTTTTTTGGTAGGTGATTCAGTTTAACAAAGTTCAGTCTTTCAAACTAAAGCAAAGATTTCTCAAGCTTCTAGAATTCACCAGCAGGGCTGTTTTCCATGGCAGCAGCTTTGTGCAGGCTTCCTGGATTCACTCTTAAGATGAACCTTCAAACAAAAGATTGATGTGGGAAACTTTGCTCTATGCTTTTAAGACGCACATGTAATTTAGCAAAACTGTAACTATTAAAATTTTAATGGTATCAAGAAAAAAATATGGGAAGCAGTCATTTTTAATTCTGATTTATGTGTAAGTAATGATTTTAAGCTTGCTCCCAATTTCTTCTTGTCAAACTAGACTGTTTTAAAGTAATGAAACAGTTAATGAGCGCTGGAAACACAAACACAACCCTGACTTCCAGACTTTCAGGAGACTGAGAGCTTTAGCTTGTGTTATTTCTTGATGGTTTTGTGTGTGTGTTTTTTCTGTTGTGGCTTTAGTTGTGGGGTTTTTTAACCACCTTTCTATACAGAATGGTATCTTGAAGTTATTCTTTGCGTGTACTGAAACTACTTCTATAAAGCTTTCACAAAGATGGTGTCTCATCATGGAAATATTTTCTTATATGGGTTTTCAAAAGGTAGGAGGTTTGGAGTTTTGTGAAAAGTCAACCTCCAGTCTAAGTATTATTTCAGACAGTCAGATGTATTAAACAGCCTCTATTTATACTGCTTCCACTGGCTACTAGGACATGTACAATGATTCATCACTGGTATGAAAAATCAGTGACACTGCTTAAAGGCAAGGAAATTTTTATTTAAGTGAGTAGTCTGTTATAAGATTTTAAAAACCAGCTCACATCAAAATCTATACCAGTTGTAGAAATCTTAACTCCTTATTTCATATTAAGAAATTCATTATTGTACACTTCTGAATCTTTACAAGGCAGCCATAAGAAATATAAACATTTGTCACCAGATAGAACCTTCTCACTGACAAACAATATTTAGAAGTACGCACTTAATAAAACTATAGACTGAAAGAACATGTACAATTTCAAGTTTCCTTGCATGAGTTCAGTTGTAAGTGGACTGCCCCCTTCTGTCCCCCTCAAATAGAACAATAAGTTATGCGGAAGGCTTGGGTTCTGTGAGAGGACTGCCATTCCGGGCCCTACACCAGTCCTCCCAAAATAACCTTATCTTTAAAGCTTGCAGTCTGTGAATTATGTTTCAACCTTGTAATCTTGGGTATATACTATCTATCTCCTAACACATCACAGTAAACCTGCCTCTCCCCCCAGTAAGTGCTGTACATCCTTACAAGAGAGAAATGAGCTGTCAGATTTGTTTCATGTCCTCCTCCCTTTCCCCCACCAAATTATATCCAGTTTCAAAGGTAGCTTATTGAGATAAAAACAAATAAAGGGTAAACTGTAATCCCTTTACCTTGGGCTTGAAGTAAAATGAGGGAAAGAGGAAATACCAACACCTGACTTCAATTCCAGAGTCCATGGCACAGGGTTCTAGCTGTTCCAGGCCATTTCTTTTTTTTCCTGAAAAAAAGAGTTCTTTTCATCCCGAAAAATGTGTTATTACCTCCATTTCTATGGGGACTGAATTGAGGATAATCTGTAGGAACCTATATTTACACTTGGGTTATTAAACATCATGGAAGTCAGATTACCTTGTTAAACCCACAATTTCTGCTGAAGCTACGAACACGGACCATGAAGAATCATTGCTCTTGGAGAAGCTGAGGAGGTAAGTTGGACAGTTTGGTGTTTATGGAAATTCTATCCTGTACCAGCTCCAGATGAGGATGGAAAGTCCCACTTTCTCCCCTGCATGCCTAAAATGAAATATTCAATGCAGAAATCTTGATTTCAGATCCCACATTTCAAGCTCTAATCAGAAATATGCTGAAATTGCAGTGTACAATCTCTCCTCTCTGTTATTAAGCCAATGAGCTTATTAAAAAGACCCATACTCCAGCTAGTATTTTTATGATTTACTCACCTTTCTGTGGCTTAGATGGCAAGAAGGGGGAGGGGAAACCGGGGAAAATCCTATTTACTGAGTAACAATTGTTGCACTTGCACATTTTAAAAACTGAAAATACCTATTGATTTCAAGTACTATTAAAAATGCTCATAAGCAAAGTTTTTAGCAACTTTAAGACAGGAAACAATACAGAAAGAAGGAAAAATGTGGTTTTTTCCCTTCTAAGTTTATTCCATGAAGTACACGATGATACTACAGATCTAAGTATTGGGGATTTGCTTAAATACACACATTGGCAGTGCCCTGGCCTAAAGACTGCAATGTGTAAATGGGAAAACTTGATCACTAATAATGGCAAACAAAGGCTATTTTGCAGAATGGTGGAGCTTCCAAATAAAGCGTCATCGTTCTGTTTAATAGATTAAGGTATGTAATATTTTTTTCCTCTAGTTTACTGATGGTTCCAATTCTACATAACTAGTGCAAGTTTTAACTGTTTAGAAGTGACTTCCCTAGGTACTAGAGGAATAGGTGAAAGTAATCTCTAAGAATTAAGACTCTATTTTCATATAAACAAATCAAAATGGCAGTTCTCATGAACCCCAATGAACAAGAATTATCAATGCCATGTCATTTTTACACCTAACAAAAATTTATGCTGAATAACTATAAACCATGCCACAAAACTAAATAGGAGTACTTTGGTCAAGCAAGATTCTGTTCCAAGAACACCAGTGTACGCAAACACTTTGAAAAAAAAAAAAAAAGTTATTTATAATAAGCAGATTTGGATCAACATCACTATTCAGGTCTGTGGAATATTCTGCACTTTTTATACAATGATATCTTTTTTTTCAAAATTACCTAACTAGACAACAAAATTGAATAAACAGCCATTTAATATTATTTTTTTAAAATATATTGGTTACAAATTTGCTGTGAAAGCAGAACCAAAACTTCACTTAAGGTGTCTTCCAGTAGCTACACACACATAAACACACACACACACAAGAAACCCCAAAACACCACAGTTGTGAAGGTGTGTTTTCACAATAGCTCAGATATGTCTACCACTGCTATTAATCACAGCCATTTTTTTTTTTACAGTAATTTAAAGCTGGATCCATATCAACAGGGCAAAGAAGTAAATGCTCCCAGCTGTGCCCTACTTTGCCCTGATGTAGGGCTGCAACAGCAGGTTTGTTTTACAGCTTCACTCCGCTTCCTCTGTTCAGCAGGTTAAAAGAATGTGCTTTTCTGTAACAGACGGGAGGCACGAAAGGTGCTGGAGCTGCGGAGGGTGTAACCAACCTTCCCCCAACATCCCCGTCCCTGTGCGCTTTGCACCTCTGCAGCCCCTAAAGCCCAGTCAGCCCCGACCGCGCAGAGAGCGCAGCCATCGAGGACCGGCAGCGGGAGCAGGACTATTGCAGTTTATCCTCAGCAAAGGGCCTGCTCAGGAGGACTGATAATCCTCCAGGAAAACACAAGTGAAACAGAAATCCAATTGCAAAGTGAATGCCCGTGAACCGCTGCATGCAGTTTCACATGGACAAAGTGCAAAACTAAAATTCTGACCAGAAGGAAATGTTCTGAGAGAAAACATTCTTTAAAATTATGCTATAAAACCAGTGAATCACCAGGCAAACCTCAGGAATCGCCCTAGGCACAGCTGGGAAAAAGCCCAAGAGCGGTTCAACACACACAAGGTCCCCAGCCTGCGCCATGGAATATTTGATGTCTAAAATCACACTCATCTTGTTCATACTCTCAGCTCCAACAGAAGTTGTTTTACCATTTCAGTGGCAACTGACTAGTGCTTTCAAACAAATTCATCTGGCATCTGATGTTTTAGAAGCTCGGCTCCTAATTAACATGAAGCCTTAACCTCCAACTTCATGCCTGTATCATTGTGTGCCAAAGTGCTCAGCTGGAGGCATGTGATCAGGAGTTAAACCATTCTATCCCTGAGCAATAAGTAGTGTTGGAATTATGCAAAGGCCACATAAGCTCTCGTATATTGAACGTAACAAAGTTAGGGAAAATATTTTTAGCTTAATATTTTTAGCTACATCACGTGTAGAAACTTCAAAATCGTGACCACTCTAAATCATGCACACACACACTAGCATTTGTTTTACTACTATTAACTCATAACGTTCTTAAGAGAAGCCAGCAGAGTGACTACTGCAAAGGTGACCCAGTTATTAATAGAAATACACAAAATCAGAATTTTCATGACATGGTACCCTGCAAAATGGCATCGTGTCTGCAAGAGTAAGACAGACCTTAAAAACCTAGGAGATTTCTCTACCTTCTGCTCAGACAGTAGTTCCTTTAACATAGTCACAGAGTTACACACAGATCCCTCTACTGTAGGAAGCAGGGCTTTCTACTACAGCAACTTAAAATGAAAAATAGATTTTGGAGTCTCTTGGATGAGAGAGGTAGACAGCTAAAGCAACATTAGCTTTGAACTTTGCAGCAGCAACAGTGATTACTGTCAGGAGACATGATATACAACACGCAGTGCTTAAAAAGAACTTTGCGGTCCATCAACATTGCTTTTAGGTCCCCTCAGCAAATTTAAAATTTGCTTAGTGACCTCTCAAGCCTTGGATTCCCACGCATTTTTAAAGCTCACAATCAGGAGCACATCACAAGTGAACTCAGCGAGGGAGATGCTCCTCCTCGCTGTGGAGGATAGGAGGAGAAATGGACTCTCTGATTAGAATTAATAGACACAGCGGGCCAAGACAGAACACAGAATATTTCCTCCAAATTTGTAGGTTAAAGAACTAGGTGTGATGCTATTGGGGAAGCATCTGTAAACCTGAAAACTGCTTCAAGGTAGTTTGTGGGTATCTTTCGTTTAGCTTTGGTTGCTGGCTGACTTGGCAACAGAGCATAAAAACCTGTCCTCCTGTAATGTAGTTACCTGCTCCCAATTAGTGCGAGCTACCAAACAGTATCTTTCCTAAATCTTCAGCAGAGATTACCCCTTCCCTTAAAGGAAGCATTATAAAAACAAATTACTGATGTGCCAGAGATCTAGCAAGAAGTTTGAAATAGGTAACTGATGATCTTGCCAAGTAATGTCTAAAAAAATCAAAGATCTCCATTTATAAGCTTCTTGCCTTTTAAGGCAAAAGCCACATTATTATGCCTTTCAAAGATCACACTGAAACTTTTGGGTGAACAGGGAGTACAGACTTAGGTTTACTTCTGCACTGTTAATAGTTTTCCATTGCATTTCTTGTTTGCTTTACATGTCAGCTTTCAAAATTGTTAACCAAAGATTTGTTGAGAGACTGTTTCTGGTCTAACTACTGACCAGGAAAACCTGAAAGTGAGGCGGGGAGTGGGAGGTGCAGAAAGGCATGACACCCTCTCCACCCCCATTCTCCGAAATTAAACCAACCAACCTGAAAAAGAATTCTCCTATTGACTTCAAGCTTTCCCTGTCAATAGTCCTGTTTTAATTGTTAAAGAAAAGGGGATTTATGTGCATTTGTAATTTCATTGCAGGTTTTAAAACATGCTTCAGTTCAGTCATTAAAGTTCTCTTGGTGAATTTAGTGCAGTGGAAATATCTGCATGAAGAATCTGACACCCGCTACTATGCTGAACTAACTACAACACTTTAGAAATATTACCACTTGGGGAAAATTTCACACATTTTACTTCCCATAAATTCATTGAGAGATCTGATAAAAATTTAAATCAGTAGGAAAACGTCTATTTGGCACCTGTAATTTGGCATGTCCATTCTTTGAAGCTCAAATGCTGTAATTCTGAATGCTACAGATTGTCTTAACACAGCAGTTGCTCTAAAGCATGAGAAGGTAAACAATTTACCCATAGGAATTCCATTACTTTTTTTCTCCAGTGTAAAGATTCTAATCAGAGTAATGAAAAAAGTGATTGCTCTGAAGTTCATAGATCCCCTAGTAAACGGGCTCCCTTTAGCTCACCATCCTAGGATCTGTCTCTCGGACCGAGATGGTCAGAGCGATCTCCATGTGAGTAGTCCACACATTTTGTACAGTCACCAAGTTCCACAAAACAATGTGATTTTTGTACACTTGCACACTACTTTGTAAACAGCAACACTAACTGTTTCAAACTGTGGCAGACACATTTATTTCTAACATGAAGTTTTTATGATTTGGTTCATAAGTGGAGTTCTCCCATTTACTCCACATTCAGCACCTCACACAAACACGAGGGCTCATGCTGGGGTCTGTTGACAGCACTGTACGCTGAAAGCAAATCTTGGGTTTAAGGCACCCAAAAAGTATCTTGCTGTACAAATCCTGACCCCCCATTACTGTAGTTCCCACCTCTGCTTCCCTTGCAAGTCTATCCCTTCATCAAAAGTGAAGTGGAAACAGATATAACTATTCAATGTCTGAAGTGTAAACCTTCTCTGTAAGCTATTGGACCTACTCCTTATACCGCTTTTGGTGCAGCTAGTTAGCTGATATCACGATCCCTCTGAGTAAAATCAGCTGTTTACAGCTTTTTCTCTTATTGCACATTTTATTATATCTGTTGTAAAAAATAACGAAAGATATTTCCTGTTGCTTGGATGTTATAAGCACTTGCAATAGTTTTAGATTGTTTTAAAATTTCCCAATAAACATGTCAAGAGGAACAGACTGGAAGTTCCCCAGTTGGTGTAAGAAGGCAGAATCCAGAGCAGGGAAGACTCTGAGGTACAGGTTCCCCTCTACATCTCTTAGTTTGAAGCTGCCTGAATACTATCTTTGAGACATACCTACAAGTTGAATGGGGTGTACCCAAGATCTATATTTCCAAGCTTCCTAGGGGACAGATTCAAATTTGTGAACTCCACCTCGAACCCAGGCAATGGAGGGCAAATGCCTGTCGTGATCTTTGTCTGACTCGGGCTGGCTCTGGGCACGCTCTGGCTTGGGGTTCAAAGAAGGTGGGTCGGGCTGCTGTACAGACATAGTCCTGCGGAGATGATTTCTCTTGCGCAAAAACTCTGGTTGGGAGTGGAGGCCAAAGCTGCCTTTTCTCAAGATCATCCGAGAGTTGTTCTTTTTGGGTCGTGAATGGAGACTGAACTCCAGCGAGGCCAAGTGGGCTGCGTAACCTTCACTGAGGAACTGAAACAGGAAGGAAAGAAAGGGAGTGACAAATTACTGCTGCCTCAACCTATGAGCTCTAGGAGGAATTAGGTTCCTATCTTTGCCATCCCAATTAGATACCTACAGAGTATTAATACTCCCCGCCCCTCACTTTTCTTTCTGGTGACCTGTTCCATTCTGTCATTCAGCAATAAATGACACATGCACTTGCAGAAACAACCTATGACCACTCAATTCTCTTTATTATCCACCGTGCCAGAAAATGCCTCAGCTGCAAGCAAAAGTGTCGTTCTTTCTCTGAAACACTGTCTTTGCTCTTTATCTTTTTTGTATGTGTGTGCGATTGATTGCCCATGCATTCTCTGGTGTGCGTTTCCTTGCTCCCCCCAGGACTTCCTGATGGAGTAGTGAGAGTTACTTACTTGACACTGTGCCTGGTATTTCTTTGTTGATCGTCCAACTATGTAGATCTGGGATGGCGACAGAGCCAAGACATTGTACACAGAAATATCCTTCATGGAACCATATGCGGCACAGATTTTGATGTGGCACTGAAACAAATATTACTTCCAAAGTGAACGCTCTATCGAACACCACGCACTACAAGGATGGCACTTGTTTTGCAATGAAGCAGCAGATGAGTTCATTGTTAACAACCTCATTCTGCAAATCACAGAAAGCTAAATCTTTCTGCCTGCATGCCAGCAAGAACTACACATGTGCACACAGGAAAGAATAAGCAGTTCATTTATTTATTTGTCATGCCAGGAGGCTCCTTTGGATGTTTTATCAGCCTTCCTTGCTCTTTAAAAAGTGAGAAAAGAAATGAGGAATGGCAAAAAGACTCTGTGATGGCCAGTGAGATTGACTGTTCAAAAGGAAGGGAGATCTCTAACATGACTGGATAACAGTCTCTGGAAAAAGGTTTTAAGGTTATAAATTGGTTTTTGGTACCTCTTGCATGAGATTCCGGAGAAAAATGGTCTTTTGTCGCAGCGGGTCGTGAACAAGTCCATCTGAGAAGAAGATCATCCCTTGTGGGAAGTTGTGTTGAGATAACCATGAAACCACACGTTGTTTTTGCATATCTGGGCGGCCAGTAATATAGATAATCAGATATCCCAGGTCCTGCCAATGCCTGTCAGAAACAGCAGGTAAACTATGTGAGTGCAGAAAGAGAAACAAGACCCAGACCTCTGGTAAGCATTTCTTTTCTCAGCACCAAGACAGTTAGAAGTCGGATGTCATCCCTCAGCAAGCGGAAAGCAGCATGCCTAGATCTCTGCTACTATTGAGAAATTACGTAATAATGTCTACATCTTGAAGGAGATGGAGGGAAGCAAGAGAGATTCTTACACAATATGTTATACAAAATGTGAGAGCTATTTCAAAATGTATTTAGAATAGACTTTTCTACGTATCAAGTCCTGCTACCTTTGAAACCTTTAATCAGATTTCCTGCCATTTCAGCTCTAAGGAGTGGAAAACCTTGAAAATTTACATCCCTTCATTCCCATGCAAGTTCCAAAATTAGAGCTGTATTTCCCTGTCCAGTGCAACATTAACAGATTTGCAAGAATGGATTAAAAAGCCTTTTAATTTTTTCCTCAAAAAACCACTTTTGCATTCATGGCACTTTGTATGTTTGAAGAAGTATGTCCTTATTTGAAGTTCACGAAACACAAAATACACTCTTTTCTAATCACAGTACCACATGCAATTGTTATTAATTCACTGCACACACTGTAAGGCCATATTCCCAAGAAGCAACGTTTAATCTTTAGGTAACTTAAACTACAAATTTCAAAGTAAATCATATCATTCTATCAATCTATCATTCCTCTGAAAATCAGGCAGAACTGATGTCCAAGCAAAGAATCCTGAACTTTAAAGAATTGTTGCTTACTTAGTAAAAAAAACCAACCTATTTTGCCCTCTTCCTTCCCATTGTGTTCAAATAGGAAAATCAAAGATTTTAAAAGTGAAGTGTGCAAACCACACTTACCTGACAACATCAACGGCCCCAGCTCGGACTTTGGGGTCACTTCCCATAATTGAAACACTTGCTGCAAACGAACCATCGATACTGAACACAACACATTCCATTCCCCGGGGAAGCACAGTCAGGTAACTTGTGGCGCTGCTTTGGTCCCCTCTGGAAAGTCAAAGCAATAAATACATTTAAAAAGCAAAATGTCAGAGTGTACTTTCTGCATGTTCTAGTGAAGACCTGAAATTAGAGCTGTCTGGATCTACAGCTTCAAAATCACTGTCAAATAGGGCTTCTGCTCTCAGTCCTATGTGGGGCAATTAAAACTTAAACTTTTAGGAAACAGCTTTCCAAAGACAAATTTGGAAGCTGACTTTAATAAGAAATAACATGCATATAAATACCTAAACTAACCAGGAAAAAACCGCCAAAAGTAACCTGAAGTACTCAAACTACTACTCAAACCTGCCACCTTTCTATATATGTACATATATAAGGCATGAATGCTATATGTATGCACATGCACACGTACATACACACCTAGCACACAGAAGTTAGCTACATTTTTTTTCCAGCAGTCTACAGTTACTGGCAAATCATTAGAAATTACAATGGAAGAAGTGATATGCACCTTTTATTGCCATTTACTTACACAAATCAGCTTTTCTCCATTAGACAAACAGTTGTTAATACCGGCATTACCCATCCCTCTATGCTTGCAAATTACAGTGGAAATACCAATCCAGAAAAGGTGGGTGTTTTTTTAAAAAAAATGGCAGCCCACCCCAAAACAAACCTAACCCAACAGAGAAATGCAATTATAGATGGCTTCTCTCATGGAAAGGCATGTGAAATGCAGTCTTGTCCTCATGAAATATTTTTCCCAAGACTTCTGGACATTAAGACACTCATAAGCACAAAGTGATCCAAAGCTCTTATCAATGTATGGCTTCACGTTCCCTAAAAAATGTAATCTGAAGACCACATCTTCTTTTCTTTAGAAAGATAATTATTGTATGAACTAGAAATTTGTATCTGGTGATTAAAATTCTTAGAATATATGTGCACAGCTTAGTGAGCAAAGACAGGATAATTTCTTTCATTCCTGTTTGAAACTTACTCCTGCAGTCTAAAAGCCCATCGGAGCTTAGCTTCTGAATACACCTTAATTTGTTTTTAAGTAACTCTCTTCTCTTGAATTGATTGTCTGTCCTATTACACTGAGGTAAAACATTGCTTCCTCCTCAATTAGCACTACATAAGATTGTAAATTGACTTCAGACTTGGTTAACTGGTGGGTAACACCACATTCTGTTTCAGCTACATTCATCCCACTGATTTTGCCTCCAAAGTAGGGATTCAAAGGAAGCCGTAAAGGTCCTTCCTAAGTCACCAAGAAATTTAATTCTAAGTGCAGTATGAAACTAAAAATCTGCACTAAATCAAACTGGACTTTTATTAAAAATAAGGTTTTGTAAAACCACAGCTACCCCAGTCCTCCACCTCGGCCAATGAATTTTATTTCACCCATTTTCATTCTTCATGCTTTACTTAGCACAGAGATTTTCAAAGAAAGAGATCTGACTGATTTTACTTCAATGATTTTTTATTTTCAGGTGCTGACATTTTTATTTTCCTTTTCCAAATTTAGAACGAGCATGGTCTTGAGTGCAGAATTAAGGCAACTCTTTTGATCAGCCTGACGTCAACAGATAAACAGGTACCGAGAGTAAGGCAGTACATCCTCTACTGTTAATTTCAATAAGAAAATCTTACCAGTTTGAAGAACACAAAACTATACCCTTCAGCAGTCTTTTCCCCAATAAACAGGCTGCAAAATATCCCAAGTCACATGTTCTTGCCACAAGACGACTGATTACAGTCATCCAGTCCCCATATTTTGCAAGATCAAGTGCTCTTAAATGGAATTGCACTGAGGATTTGTGTTGCAGTAGGGATAAACCCATTGGCCTGGGCACCTCCAAACCAGCCAGTAAACAGATGATCACTGCTTCAAATCTGAGCTGACACCACAGTGACAAGACCAAGAAAATATAACTAACTGACAAAAACTTCTCTTCACATCCCCTTCAATCTTATACATCGGTGTCTTCCTGACTGCAACAGCCCATCACAGCTGTAGTTCCAGTGTGGAGCTATTACCTGACCACCATTTTGATGGGATACACACCAACTCTCAGCCTCTTCTGCTTGGGTATGCTGTAGGATATTCGGCCACTGCTGTTGGATATCTCTGTGTCAAAGTACACCCACCTACCGGAAGACGGCTCAGTCATTATGAAGATATCAACCTGCAAAAACCAACACAGCGATCATCAAGTGTGATAGCAGGCAACATATCCACTGTTTAGAGGATCTGTTTCTTGTACAAGTCGATTCAAAAAAATGAGGAAATTAATTACTCGAAATTTACCTTTTCACCTGTCAAAGCTACCATGTCCAGAGGCCCATACATAAAGCGCCCAACTAGTACCTGAGGACCGTCTTCTGCTGCAATGACATCATTAGCTCGGTGATTAGCAGTCACATTCTGAAATAAGAGCAGAAGGTGGGAAAGGGTAGTGTTTGCTTTTGTAAGGAGGCTACTGTCTCTGTTATGTTACTATGAATGGCGACACAGAAACACAGCCCCAGACAGTGTCTGAGATACGTCACAGATCACCTTTGAGCACCAGCAAAACCACATTCCTGTTTCAGCTGGAGCCAGGTTTCCAGTAATGGTGGGTTTCTGAATAGACTTTCTAGTGGGAGTGCTCAAGGTGACTAAGAAAGAACATTTAAGGGAATGTCAATCATCTTTCTCTGTGGTGCCATCAAGTGGTGGCATAGATTCACTGGATTATGTGCAAGACATACACATCTTAATTTACATTTCTAAATGAAGTGGCAACTTAAGAATGAAGAAAATATTTTTTTCTTGAGCTATGGATTCATCTAGCATATGTGAAAATAGAAGAGCAACCTCTTTGCTTAACTGAAATGTAAACTCCTTCTGTTATTTAAAGAAAGAAATATACTTTCTCCCAACATGTAGTGATAAACCAATAATAAATTGTTCCTATTCCCTAACTGTCAATTTGCCTCTGGATTACGTTAGCAGTTTTCAGTTCGTTAGTCATATTCAGTTATGTAAACTCATGCTTTGAGAGATCAAACTCCATTTAAATTGCTGCCAAACCCAAGTTCTATAGCTCCCATATATATTCAGATTTATACTTACTCTTAATTTGACATGTGTCCTTTTGCGCAGCCATTTTTCTCGTGGATTGGATGGACTTAATGTTGCTGGATCCAGGTTATCATTTTCCTTGAAATTTACATTTTCATACCTCATCACCTGAAATTATATTAATATTTTAATAAACAGTGTGTGGCCTGGTGATTCCTGGTACTTGGTAAAGAAAGGGAAAGTACACTGCTGCCCCAGCTGAATGACACTGCAGAGCCAAAAGCACAAGGAAAGTACAAAGAAGTACAGGCCATATGTTCCCATTAACTATATAAACAAATAAACTGCTTTCACTCTGTTGGCCAACACTTCATCTCAAGTACTTATTGAACAGCTTTTCCATTCACAACAGGGCTTGCACATTCTTCCAGAGAAAATGGTGAAAGCATTAGGATGGAATCAAGTGACAGTCACATTGTCTGTTCATGTTCTGCAAAGTCAGTATAGCAGCTTAAGACCACAGAAGTATTTTTTTAGTGTCCTTTATGGGGTAGAAGTCAGATTCCTGATCCCATCTCTATCGATTTTCTATAGATATTACACAGGCAGAATCGTTCTCATCACCTTTTGGCTACTGCTCACCACTGCACTAAGTGATAAGCTCAGGATTTGGGTTGTGGCTAGTAACATCTGAAGATAAGAGGACTATAACTTGTGAACATGCAGAACCCTAATGTCACACAAGCTACACATTTTTACAACCTAAATATCACACACTTACCATGAAACTTGCACGTCCAACTCTGATTTCAGGACACAACACTGATTTCAGAATCTGTGAGTTATGTCCTGTTTCAACTGAAACTAGAAGCCCTGTCTTACTGAAATCTGTGGGTTGCACCCTACGATCATGGATAGTGAGAGGCTACTTCATTTTGAATGAGAAATAGCTTAATCCGTCTCTTTCACAAGCTAGCAGAAAATTACTCAAGTTGAACAGTTGGTTTTCTGTGCTGAACTTTTCCACCCTGGGTGCCCTCTCTGGAACAGTGGACCAGAATAATTTTGAAAGATCTCTCATATGAAGTCCCTTGAGTAAAATCCTGCTGCATTCAGCCTTAGCAAAGCAGTTGGCATGTAACAAATCATAGTAATGCTGAGATGTCACTGCATTTTTTAACAAATTGGCATAAATTCAATTCACTGGAGGTCACATGCAGGAAATGCATGTGCCCACAGGGCATTCAGGAGCCATTAGCCTTAACCTTAATGCCCAGCAAGGGTAGAATGTCCAGACCATGCTGGAGCTAACCGGTCCTTTATGTAGTGCTGTAAGCTCACATATTGCTTTACAGGCATGTTCCAACTGCTTGAAGGGCTTATTAAATTCTAAAAGCTGTAATGCACATACAAGGCTAGGTAAGGCACAATAATGCAACTTGATATGAATGCACAGAAATAACAAGTAGAATAAAGCAAGACTGATTGCTAACAGACAAGTGGGCTCAGAGAGATATTTGAAAGGAAAGATGGGAGAATGTTCTGATGAATTCAAGGCAAAAATGGTCCCGAGAAAGAAGATGAGATGACAAGAGCTATAAGAGAGATGCAAAGGAGAGGAGAAACATCTATGTACAATTATCTAGGGTCCTTGAACAGAAAAAACAGGGATTTACACCCTGTCATTTCCAGTAGATTTGGGATGAGCATCAGATAAAATTCCTGTTCTGGAGACTGTTCTGGTTCACAGAAAAATTCTTCAGCAACTTCTGCTTTGCCTTGATTACGGTGATGCTAGTTATAAACAAAGCTTTTTACATTATGGATTTACCAAGGGTAAATCATGCTTGACCAATCTGATAGTCTTCTATGATGTTGTAACTGGTTGGTTAGATGAAGGGAGAGCAGCAGATGTCATCTACCTTGAATTCAGCAAGGCTTTTGACGCTGTCTCCCATAACATCCTCATTAGAAAATTAAGGAAGTGTGGGATAGATGAGGGGGCAGTGAGGTGGATTGAGTCC